>JACXGJ010008055.1:0-28403 GCA_016801105.1 Esox niger | reverse complement strand
TGTGTGTGTGTGTGTGTGTGTGTGTGTGTGTGTATGCGTGTATTTGTGTGGGTATGAGGGGACAGGCACCCTAAGGGCTCTGTCTGTCTTTGTGTGTATGTGCCATGTTTCAGAGTAGAAGCGACAGTGGCCCAAAGGTTTGTGTGTGTGTGTGTGTGAGAGCTTTGGAGTGTGCATGCGCATGCCAGCTGGTGACACAACACGTCACAAGCAAACTGACACACACACACACACACACATTGGGTATATTTACTCCGCATGGTGCCCAACAAATTCTACCAAGATCATCGTGGACTTCAGCCACACTGGCCACGGGCTGTTTCAGCCGCTCCCATCCAGCAGAGAGAGACAATTCAGGAGCACCATATCCAGGGCAGAGAGGCTGAAGACGAGCTTCTAACCCTCAGGCTGTTGTACTGCTAAACTAACCTCCCATCTGCCCTGAATTCTGAATGGCCTGCTTGCACACTCTGTCACACTGATTGCCAAAGTCTGTATTTTTCTACACCAGGAAAGTACCGAAAGACACACACACTTATCAACAGCAGGTTTGATCACTGTCCTGTCTTCCTGTCTGGTCCTCCCCCCAAAAAACACTAGCACGTTACTATTCTTCTGAGAAATATTTGTCGATATATCTTTCAATTGCATCAGCTCGAACGCTAACGAAGATCAGAAGAGAACACAATAAAGTCTGTGCATCGGCCCCTTTGCACCCAAACCCATCTGAAATGTGTGAACACCCACCACCCCTCACCCCTGCCGTCTGACGCATCAGCGTCCACTAGCACCCCCCCAAAAGAAGCCTGGCAGGTTCTGGGACCTTCCGGGGTCAGCCAGCAAGGCCAGCCCCGCCCCTGAACAGCTGCTCGTAAAAGGGAGGTATGTAATGGCTCCCAAGGAGCAGCTCTGGGAGAAGCTGCAATGGAAGCCAAGGAAAATGCAGTGGGAGAAGCGCATGCTACAGGAGTGTATAAAGAAGACAAACTGCAAGCCGTGCTGCCGTCACTCTGGCTCAGCTCACCACGGCTTGGGAGCTGGTAAAGGAGGAGGAAAGAAACAGGAGAAGAACGGAGAGGAGGCCTATCCAAGCCCATTCATCTCAAACGGTACACCAGGAGCCCATTCCCAAAGCAACTGGTCTTTTCAGTTCGGTTTCTCATTCACGTCCTCTCATCCCTCCTTCAACTTATGCAATTGAAATTCCCACCAGGGCCCTGATCGCATGCTGTATCCTACCCAGTTAAACTTGTTTTTAAGGTACTGTATGTTCCAAGCAAGTCCCTCAGATCGTCTGCGACTGGACTTGTAGTTGCTCGAAACGTCAAAATGTTTGGTGTGGCCTCTTTCATTCACTATGTTACTGTTCTTCGAAACAGAAATCCAAAAAATCTGAGGGCTTCAGAAACAGACAATGTACTAAAAATAAAAGAAGGCTAGGATTTTAATAGGAGATTTTTTTTATCTATTTATTGTCATCCCTTTTTAAAGAGGAATTTGTTGAGGGTATATTATTAATTTTATTTTCCTTCTTTAAAAACGTTTAAATACTCAACTACAGTGACATCTTCTATGATGTGGTGACCAACAATAAAGCATTAAAACATTGAGAGTCAGAGAAAGACACAGAAGAAAATGGAAATAGACACTGACAGAAAGACAGAAAGAGACAAAAAAAAATAAAGTGAGAGCAAAGACAGCCAGAGGCTTAATTACTCCTGTGGTACTGCACAAAACATGAAGTCAACTGTACCCAGCCAGCCTGCATGCCCTACATGCCATTAACCAACACATGCAGCTCTGATGGACAGTAACACTATGTAAGGACAAGACATGCTGAACACGGGTTACGTATCAAGTCTCCCCCAGCTGACGTGTCCCTAGATATCCCTCAGTTCGTTTTTTTCCCTAAATGTCAACGACAAAGGAAGCTTTCCTCGACAGCTGTTTCATTTCAAACTCAGGAGGTCACACGTTCATTCAGACAATTTCAGCAGAGCCAGGAAGTAGAGATGGAGACAGAGAGAGCACCAGTGCCATTACTAGAACTGCCTCAGACCATGAACGACAAGGTGATGCCAGGTCAGTTGGGCAGATTTGCCTAGTGGACCTGCTGTGAAGCATGTTTAACCAGGTTAAAGTAGCAACTGACCAGTAAGTGACATAATTAATCAATCAAATACAAGGTGAGAGTAAAAACCTGCCGACACACGACCCTCCACGGAACCGGTTTGAAACCCCTGCCGTTTATGCTATGATTTCTGAACAAATATTATTTCTTAGTTTTTTCTTTTTACACATACGTCAAATATATATGGCCTAATGTCAGTTGGGAAGGGGATTGTGATCATAATGGTATGCATAATGATGAGTAATAAACAGCACAGCGTTGAGTTACAGCGTTGAGTTAGAACGAGGACCCACAGTGGGTTTGGATTTCAGCTGTGACGGTCACAAAACATGACAAAGTGGCCCTCTTGTGGTGAACCGCTGTCTGCTACCGTACAACCAAAAAGACTTGAGGCATTTCCAAGCATCAACAATGGAGATACTGTGAGCAAGCGGTGCATTTAAGCCGAGGGCTGGGGAATGTTAGGGTCACATCGGGATTAATGTTAGACGTGAATCTTACTTGGAAATACTTGGAACACAGAGTTATGGCATTCTCCCAGTTCAGTAATTAGCGGCATTGACTACAACATTGCATAAGCAAGCATCTGTATTGCTCCTTCTCTAGGCTGGACCTGCTTTGTTTTTGGTGTTTGGGGCCTCATCCCCACTAACAAAGAGCAAAAAAGCTAGGTTGAGTTAGCATTATCGTTTTGACATTGCAAACCTCATTCACAATTACCACTATTGCTTGGCTGCCAAAGTGAACGGATTAGGAAGGATAATGATGGTGTACAGACGGATGGATCGCGCAGGGAGGACGGTTTTCCGTTGGGCCAGGTCAGTGTGAAAGACGTGGAAAAAAGCGGCAACCATCGACAATAATAAGCCGCCAGGTGTGGACAAGCTTGAGGGAAAACTACTGACCATTGCGGCACAACGTATTGCCAGCCTCGTTTGCCCTGTCTTTAACCGATGTCAATAGGGATGTCCACCTAAATAATAAAGCCCAGCCTGCCAGCTATAACAGCCGAACGATCACCTCAGACCTTCGGAGAAATGCGTCTTTGAACAAAAACAATGCAGTTTTTCTCCACCAAAGAAATGCTTTCACCAAGCATGCAGACTACACATATATCAACATACATTTTGATCATAATTTGTTATTGGGGAGAAAAATAACAGTCTTGCAGATTACCTCACCATCCTGAAGGACCCAGAGTGTGTTCTTCAATGGGGACTTCTCAAAACATCAGATATGTTTATCATGGTGTCTCTTAGGACAGATGTACAGTATATGGCCATTGCACTTCTGTATTTCCACTGTCGATGTGTCAAATGACAGCCCCAGACCACAGCCAGGGCCTTCACAGTCACTATCTACAAGGGGCTGATACGATATGTGATACATTCACACTTAAATCCTCTGGTTTATTTAAAACATTATTCTAAGACCTCAACCAGAACTGGAGTTGTGTACAGAGTGGACTCCTGACACAGTTTAAAGGGTAAAAGTCAGCTATCATGTTGACAAATTTGTCACTCCTGGTCAACAGGTATTATCCCATCCTTTTTAAGTTTCAGAAAATAAAACAATATTATTTTAAAAAACATTCTGTATCACAGCACCTCTCCTGTTCTTACAGCAGTAATTTCACTACATCAAATATGTACTATGAATGTTGTGTAGGATATACTTTTGTTGGGTTTTTGCATCTGGCAAATTCTTTTTTGTGTATTTTAAACTTGGATTAATATAATTAATTGTATGTTGTCTTGTCTAGAGTGATTCTGTACTGTCCTGTGTTTGATGTTTAATCTTACTTTGGACCACAGAAAGAGTAGCTGCCGCATGTGCTATAGCTAATGGGGACCATAATAGACTAAATAAAACATTAATCAGGCGACATTAATCTTGAAACATTGGCCGTTTTTTGGAAATCATTATGAAACCAGTTGCTGAAATAGTTTCACACCATGTATAGGAAGTTCCAGTAATGAATATTCAATAAGCAGAAACCACAAACAATTCATACAGAAGATGTCCTCTTTGTGGCGATAACAGTCATTTTATTACATTTGAATATGAACACAGCATGCTTTTTTTTAACCATATTTATCATAAGCTTCCTTGGTGGTGGTTTGGTCTAGTTTTTTCGAAATTGTATTGACTTTTTCTGTTAAAATAAAACATACTTTAATGACAAGAACAAATGCTGAATTTTAGTATTTCTGGACTTCACAATTCATAAAGTCGGACGTTTAGATTGCCATATTTGTGTGACTGAAACCCATTAAAAATAATATGATTCATGGAAGGGTTCCAAACTTGTCCCTGCCCATCTTCCTCCCTGCACTAACTACACACTTCTTCATTTCTCCAACCACAAAGAAAATATCTGCTCTGAAGACTTGCATTGTAACTAGTAGTTGGTCATACTTTCTGAGATCTGGTTAATCGTGAAGCAACCAGTAGCTTTCTCCGGAAGCAGGACCAATGATTTCACTTAACCTTCCCCAGACCATCTTATACAATGAAAAACCACAACAAAACCTAAGACAAATATATCGACCAATGTATCTGCATGCATTCAGTAATTACAAGATCCCAATCATCAAGTCCAGATGTAGACCTGTTAGCTCATGTTGTTGTACTATGATGCAGATGGTGACACAGTTGAGATAAGAATCACCACACTTCCCCCCTCCTTTACGAGACCACAGTTAGGGAAGTCAAACAGCAAAACACGTTTCTAAAACACATGTTGAGAACTTTGACACTTAGAGTGCTTATAGTGGTGCAAATACAGGCTCCACCCACTATACAATTTTTTCCCAATCTTGGTCACGGGGACTCAAAAGACTGCATTTCTCGACAAAAGCTGGAGCATAACGTACACCGGTGGTATCATCAAGTCTCATAAAAGCCTAAGTGCATGTGTGAAGTGTCTTTTTCAAACATCCCACCATCTACAGGTTGCCCTCAACATGTGGGTAGAAGTCAGAAGACCTGTGGCTGGGAGGGTGGGGGGTTTTGATCTAGCAACCATGTGGTTAGTGGTCCGACACTGACAGCTGGGCTACCCACCGTCCTTTCCGGGCTGTTGTAAGCGTTCGTTAGAACGGCGTGTTACTTAAGAGCTCACCTCACTAAGCTGTACAATAGAGAAGCTTAGGACGGGAAGAAGCTGAGGACAGCATTTGGCAAGGACCTGTGGTACAACACAAAGCCACCCAGACGAAAGAAGAAAAACGCCACCCAGACGAAAGAAGAAAAACACTGCC
Source organism: Esox niger (assembly GCA_016801105.1). NCBI lineage: Eukaryota > Metazoa > Chordata > Actinopteri > Esociformes > Esocidae > Esox > Esox niger. The sequence continues at coordinate 23,009 of JACXGJ010008055.1, read as the reverse complement.
TTTTAAATTTAATGCATTTTAAAGTAAATGTGAAATTAGAAAATGTTGCCAATAAACATAATTATAAATATTTTGTACATACATTAGAAATAAAGTTTGATTTCTTCCAGGATAATTTTTTTTAGCTAAAACAATGTCAAATGTAACTACATTGTCGGGCAGCATAGCTCAAATATTTTCTGGCAACAGGTTATAGCTAGAGCCCGTGTCACTATCACAGCAAATGATTTAAGTTTTCACTGTTCAGTCTACATGTTTCGTTTACAAAGCATATGACAGACCTTCGCACTTTCAAGACAGATGTCTCTGAGAGACAAGCCTTAGTGGAACATTTCACTAATGCTTGTAAAAGAACCATTAATGATGACACCGAAAAACTCAGCCATACTCTTTCCATGGAACTGATATAGACAGCAGACTTTCATCAAAACTTCTAAATTAGCCCAACAAAAACATTGCGGTCGGTTCTGAAGCGCGTCTCTGACTAGACTGACAAAACTGTCACAATTGACCTGGTAATTGGGGCATTCGGGTGTCCTACCTGTAGGATTTCAGAAGTCGTTTTCGTTTAGCACCCCTGCTTGAAAACTGGCCAGGGGACCCAGGTTTCCAGGGGCAAGGTCCAGAAGCCCAAACCGTGTGGTGTGGAGGCTCCATGACAGACCTCTGGGAGGACAGTAGAAGCCAGACTGCAGGGGGACGCTGAGTGTGTGTCGGCATAAAAGGCTGCTGACTAACTGTGTTGTACTTCCTGGAGAAGATCGCAAAGTGCCCAATGCTCAATCTCACTTCTCACTCTCTCTCTCACTCACTTTCTCTCTGTCTCCTGATCGCCCTCTCTCTTTGAATCTCTCAGCAATAAGACACACCCCCTTTGGCTCTGATGCAAATGCCCAGGTACCCTCCTTCCTCTGTAAGCACATTAGTGAATGAGTTCACTGCAGGGCTGCCTTGGTCTCCATCCGTCATGCAACGTTGTAGCAGCAGAATATGTGGCTGCAAACTAGTAGTCCCCACTGGATGTAAACTACTAGTCCCCACTGGATGTAAACTACTAGTCCCCACTGGATGTAAACTAGTAGTCCCCACTGGATGTAAACTACTAGTCCCCACTGGATATAAATTACTAGTCCCCACTGGATGTAAACTAGTAGTCCCCACTGGATGTAAACTACTAGTTCCCACTGGATGTAAACTACTAGTCCCCACTGGATGTAAACTACTAGTCCCCACTGGATGTAAACTAGTAGTCCCCACTGGATGTAAAGTAGTAGTCCACCCTGGATGTAAACTACTAGTCCCCACTGGATGTAAACTATTAGTCCCCACTGGATGTAAACTAGTAGTCCCCACTGGATGTAAACTACTAGTCACCACTGGATGTAAACTAGTAGTCCCCACTGGATGTAAACAACTAGTCCCCACTGGATATAAATTACTAGTCCCCACTGTATGTAAACTACTAGTCCCCACTGGATGTAAACTAGTAGTCCCCACTGGATGTAAACTTGTAGTCCACACTGGATGTAAACTAGTAGTCCCCACTGGATGTAAACTAGTAGTCCCCAATGAATGTAAACTAGTAGTAAAAGATCAATGTTCCTCCTTTCTTGCTCATGAACGCTTTAGTCTATCATGCAATTTTTTGTATAGTCTTTTTATCTTTTCCATGACAAATAAAAATAGCATCCAGGCAAGTACAATTAGTAAGAACTTATTCCATTGGTATTAACACTCTAATTAGGAGTCTTTTGTGTTAATAACAAAGTTCATACATATCCTTTCTGTACCTGAGAAGTGATCTTAAGAAAAGGTAAACAGTTGACTTCCAACAGGTTTGCCTTTCCCCTCTGTCACACTGTTCACAAAATGTAGTAGTTTTCATGGTAGTGGCACAATAGCTGCTGGTGTGCTTTGAGGAGCTTTGTTTCAGGACGTTGCATATAAGCTGTGTAAAACAGAGACACATCCATGCAACATCTAAGTGTTTGCTTCACTCACCCACTGCTTTACACAACTCAGAAAAACGACAACCCAGTGTAGCTCAGGTCATACCACGACTCAGCCCGACTCAGGACCTCTGCCGGGCAACCGCCAGCTCAGAGCGATCCAATTAATGCATTTGTGTAAGGGCTGACACTTCAGGTGGAGCTTCGGACAGCCGGTCCTGGAAAGCTACAGGGTGTGGCGTGTTTTAGGTTTTGCTCTGGCCGAGCAGTAACACACCTAATTTCATATACCGACACATGCACACCTTGTTTAGTTACCTAAACCTTAAACCCTAGGTTTTCAGGACGAATTGGTCCAACAATGTTGTGCAACACCTGTGTGTTCTTTTTTCATAATACAAGGCGCAGACTTTCTTAATTGGATTCAATGACGGTTGACAAAATAAAATGGAGGCAGTATGTATAAAAACAATTGAGAAAATAATGTGGAGGTAGTATGTCTAAAATATAGTTGAAAAAATAAAGTGGAGGCAGTATGTCTAAAAGACAGTTGACAAAAAAAAAGTAGAGACAGTATGTGAAGTTGGGTGAAAGTTTACATTTTTGAGCAAAGATTCCAAATAATTTTTACTGGTCTGTTTGCATTGCAACTAGTCTCGCTTGATGTCCTACAGTATGGACTCACCAACCACAGATGTATTTAACACCATATATTAGTTACAAATATTTTTATTGAGGTTCTTGTCTCTCATAATAATTGGGAACATCTGCTAGCAGGCTAAAAATACGTGACATATATTATTTTAAGCATAGCACCATAACAACAATAGCAAAAAAACAAATAGGTCAATGCATCACTAAATATTGAGTTTGGCAAGCACATTTAATACCTCCAAATTAAAAATTGAATTAACCACCTGGACTATATTGCCTGGCGAAAAGAAATTCTGCATTGTAGGAGGCGTACCAAAAATTATTTCCAGTGAGTAAATGCTGTTAAACACCCCCACAAGCAACCTGCTGAAGACCTGACCCTAACTGGGATTATAAATGTTGATTATACATCTGAGAAATGGTAAAGTCAATTCGAGACAAAGTGAGACCACTTTTCCGGAACAGTCTGTTTTTGGAGGACATATGAATAGGTTGATCACGAGACGGCTGTTCACCTTTGAATGCAAACAAGGTTGTTGTTAATTCTTTGAAATGCCACTTTAATCTGTCTTATTCCAGTCAGAGTTTCCTTCCTCATAGCCAGGTTAGCGCTAAAAACAGCCGACACTGCAAAACTCTAGTGGTGGTAAGCCTCTTAGAACTGAGCAGAACTGAAACATGAGATTACATTTGGCATTTGAGAGATACTTAGGAGAGATCTTTTCTTACCCGGCATCTGAGTAAGGGACAGCTACGGTGAAATATGAGCGTCCTCAAAGGGTTCTGCAGAATTTGGAGTTACATATAATGATAATGTAATCATTGTCTGGTGCAGTACAGTTGATAACCTGCCACCAGGCCAAACAATTTTGGTTGACTAGGGTTTTTCTCAGATTGAGGCCTTACTAATAAAACACTTTTATTATGCCTATTAAAGGCAAGTGGGATTGGCAATAAAGATAAACACACGGTTGAATGAATTTCTCTCTTTAACAATGAAGACACTGCAGAATGAAGCAGACTCAGTCTGTATATGTAGCATGGGCAAAGATGAAGACAATTCAAATGAGACAAACTACTTCTGTCAGATGCATGTTAATGAATCTGCCCACATAACAGAATCATTTCTACAAGCCTGTTTCCAAAAGAGTTGGGATGCTGAGTAAAATGCTAATAGAAAAAGCGAGTAATGTGCAAAAGAGGAACAACGAGAATCACCTCTGAGGTCAGGCCCTGATTGTGACCCCCAGGCGCCGAGAGAAGCTTAGAGGCACCCCAGACAGAACCTGAAAAATGTTATTGTTTTTGGAAAAACACACCCATTTTGAATATAATGTCAGCAACATGTTTCAGAAAGGTTGGGCCAGGGGCATGTTACCACTGTGTTGAATCGCCTCTTCTTTTAACAAACCTCTGTAGGCATTTGTGAACTGAAGAGGAGACCGATTACTGTAGTTTTGAAAGTTAAATGTTTTCCCATTCTTGCTTGATATAAGATTTCAGCTGCTCAGCGGTTTGGCGTCTCCTTTGTCGGATTTTTCATTTCATAATGCACCAAATGTCTTCAATGGTTGACAAATCTGTACTGCAGGCAGGCCAGTTTAGGACGCAGACTCTTTTACTACGGAGCCATGCTGTTGTAATAATATGCAGAATGTGGTTTGGCAATGCAAGAGATGTCATCTGGATGGCAGCATATGTTGCTCCAAAACAAGTATATATTGTAAAGCATTAATGGTGCCTTCACAGATGTGCAAGTCACCCATAACATGTGCACTAATAAACCCCCATACCATCACAGATGCTGGCATCTAGAACTGTGCGCAGATAGCATACTGGGTGTTCCCTTTCCTTTTTAGTTCAGAGGACACACCATCCATGATTCCCAAAAATAAAATAAAATGTTTGATTTGACAGTCCACTGGACAGTTTTCCACTCTGCCTCGGCCCATCTTAAATGTGCTCAGGGCCCAGAAAATGCTGCAGCTTTTCTGGATCTTGTTGATACTGTGTATGGTTTCTTCTATGCATGGTAGAGGTTTAACTTGCATTTGTGGATGCAGCAACATACTGTGTTCACAGACAACAATTTTCAGAAGTGTCTCTGAGGCCATGCATTGATATCCACTACAGAATTGTGTCTGTTTTTAATGCAATGCCACCTGAAGGCCTGAAAATCACGGCCATCAAATATCGTTTTTCGGCCTCGCCTCTTGCATACAGAGATTTCTTCTGGTTTTCTGAATCTTTTAATGATTTTATGTACCATAGATGATGAGATCTCTAAACTCTTTGCAATTATCCTTAAATGTATGCACTATTTGCCCATGTAGTCTTTCACAGAGTGGTGAACCCCTCCCCATCTGACAGACCCACTCTCTGGAATTATCTTTAAATGTATGTTACTGACCTATTGCCAATGAACCTAATTAGTTGAGATGTTCCACCAGGTTAGTTTTTAGCATTACACACTTTCCAGTCTTTTGTTGCCTCTGTCCCAACAATTTTTAAACGTGTTGGCGGCATCATATTTAAAGTGGGCATATATTTTTCAAGAGACAATATTTTTTCTCAATTTAAATATTTGGTATGTTTTCTTTGTACTATTTTCTATTACATATTGGGTTTAAATGTTTTGCACATCATTACATTCTGTTATCCGCAGTCATCCGCCTACCAAAATCCGACCAAATCATCCCACTAAATTCACCTGGAATGTGGCGGAGCTGTGAAAACTGCTCAGTGTTTAAAACTAATCATCAAAAGAATCCTCTCACAAATCCCTAACGAAGCGACAAAACCTTTCCCAAACTTCACAGTAGCCACACAGAGCCAGCTTGCACAATAAAAAACATGTTATAATATGTTTTTAAGCAGTGGGAAAGCATATAACACACTAGATGTGGAGAAATATAACCACTCTGAAAATCATTGACAGACCAATGGATGAATTCACTGTCCATCCATGATCTGAACCATGTTTTCTGCAAGTTTATATTTACTTTCATTACAATATAAGAGCTGTTATTCAGTTTTTATTTTCGGTTAAAATAAGGACAAAACAGTTAAACAAAGTATTAATTGGTAGCATACTTCAAGATAGCAATCATATATGTCATGAGTTTTTGGTCCAAATAATGCATGTACTAACTCAAGACTAACTCTTTCAAACAGCCCTTTACACAATATTTACATTTAGCCCACTGCTGACACAGAGATTCATACTACTCCTATATCAACATCTTTCAAAGATACAAACAGTCAGTGAAAAGCATACCATCTCTTCATCTTGATGTCAATCGGCCTGTTGATAGCAAACGGAGAGCCATTTGTCGGTGACCCATTGTTATGAGGGTTTATGTGACGCTGTCTGGATGTCCTCTCCAGAGACGGGAGCTCAAAGCTTGCCGGCAAACTCATCTTCAGAGAGAGACAGCTCAATATCTTTTCATGCTTAGGTAATCTCAATTCACAAGTCCTCACAATTCAGGAGTCCAAATAACGCACAGGTTCTCACAATGCTCAAGACCTCTGAACTTCCAGCACACCAGAGAGAGGAAACTCTTTAGTATTCCCACCAGCACCCTGATAATGCACAGTAAAAGCTACCTCTCATGTTCAGTCAGACGGTTAGCATGAATATCTCCCTAACGCTACTCACTATGCAAGCTTTGTAAACTAAAATGCAGGGAGTTGACCAGCAGGTGGTTGCCGTGATCACCCAATGTGCACCTACTGCTGAAGGTTAGCTTGCTAGCGGCTCGCTAGCTTTCAAAGCTCTAATACATATTTAGCATGCAGAGGCGTGGGCTAATGTCCGATAGCTATTGTCCAATAGAGGTTGGACGCACAGGTAAGGGGACACCAATCTGTGTGAATCTAATCCGCACAGATCCTGGTTCCCGGTTTTGCTGTCAACACATACATTTCTGCCCCCAGAGATTGATGCCCTTGGAAACTGCTGAAGACCAGTCTGGCACGGTTGACCAAACCTTACCTGTCCCAGAGCTGATGGTGAGGTGAAAACCGACCTGACCATATTTAGCACCCCCTCCCAAAAAAACAATACATTCTGTTGTACAGTTCTCAAAATCATGTACAACAGCCAGTCGGCTGGGCTATCACTATAAAACAGCATTGCATTAACCATCTGCGATACAGAAGTCTACCAATTCAAGCATACAATACTCTGTAGGGGCTGTAGAAAACACATCCAGTCACGGCCAGCTCACACAAATGCTTTTATTAAAAGTCGTTAGACGAACTCATTCATAAGCAACATGTTTCCACCTTCATGTTTCTACCTCATCTACAGAGGGAATCTGAAGAAAGTCACAGAGGTGAAATGTCTGTCTTGCTAACTGGTAACTGCCTCAACATTTCTGGAACGACATTGCATATCTCACAGGATGGAAACAGGCCACTTGATTGATTAGGTTTCAGTTTTTTTTTTATGTGGTAGACAAATATTTTTTTTAATGTTTTTTATTTACAATTTTGGAGGCCCCCTTAACACTCTTACACTGGTTGTGATGACCTGGAGGAATTCCAATGTGACCTTTACCCTACAGAACCAGGGTACTCAGATCTTACCCTGCGTGGACCGATGCCTGCTGGTTCATTAAAGTTAATAACTCACTGTGCATTCAGTGCCATTTTAAAGCACGGGCCCCTTCAATGAGGCACGGGCCCCATCCACACTGTATATACAAACATTCTTCTTGATGTCAGGCAGGGATCTATGAATCATAAGACACTAAATGGTTTAGTTGTTTTATTTCTCTTAGCATTTCAGGGCATATGGACATTTCCACTTGAGTATTGCTAGCAGAGGCAAAAGTGAATGAAACGTTTTAATGACTGTTTGAAGAAAAGGTACTATGGAATAGTTACTCTTACCCCATATATTTCAAGGGTGATCTAGCATTAAGTTAAACAGAAGAAATAAAAAAATTGACTTTAACATGTAGGTTATTATGCTATTAAATGAACAGAAATATCACCCAACATGGTTAGCTGTATGCTACCAGTGTACCTAAAGGCAACATTATATGGTCCAAATATAGACAGATGAAAAATCAAAGGAATAACCTGAACAAAAGAGTGGAGGAACATGAATGGCGATTCTCCCATACAGGAGTACTGTATGATACAATTTAGCAATCAACATCCTGTCATGCACCGTGGAATTTAGAATATGTATAAAATGTATAAAATGCCGAGCAGGCCCAGTTGACCTGGGTTTGGGATCAAGATGTCAAAAGGAAAGTGTTAGACAGCGTCCTCCCCCACCATCCTCAAAACACCAAACAAGGGACTAACTTTAGTGAAGAATGGGGTTCTGTCCCTCCAGCAGGGTTCCAGAGACTTGTAGAATCTTTGCCAATGCTCACTGAACCTGTTCTGGCTGCTCGTTGTGGCCAAACACCTTCCTGAGACACTTTATGTTGTTGGTCCTTTAATTTGTCACCTGTCTGTACTATAAATACAGGCAAAATCCATCAAATTCCCTTTTGACCTTTGTAATTATGCCTCCAAACAAAAAGCCAAGGCAACATTGGAAAGAGAATTATGTCTTGAGGGAAACATTATATCCTCGGTGGAGGGCCCAACATCCACAAGCCAGTCAGGAGAGCACATTCCAAAAACCATAGGAATCATTAATAACCACAGGTACAACACCCCTCAGATGTCAAATATCAGTAAAGATCAACATTTAAACTTTCAAAACAGGACATTTTAGCCAAAAAGGCCAAATGCTTTTTCAAATGCAGTTACCTCTTCGTTGGTGTGATATGACAGATTGTACTGGGTGTCACTGAGGTCTTTCTCTGACTATTCATCCATCATTGAACTAAGACCTATGACTCATTCAACCGATTGACTGGAAACGCCAGCCCACGGAACCCATCCACCTCATCTACCTCAGACTGAGTTTAGATCCTTGGCCCATTTTCAGCTATTGGTGACAATGGGCAGCATTTTGAAAGTGCAAAAAAATACTGTAAACATTCTAAATGATTTTAAATTGACACTTTTCTTCCAAATAAAATTGCATATATTGAGCAAACATGAACCATAGTCTTTATATATTTGTGTATATACAGCTCTGGAAAAATTAAGAGACCACTGAACCTTTTTCTTTCCTTTCCAAAAAAGTTGAAAAGGAACATTTTGAGTGAGGAACAGAAGCATAAAATTTGCAGTGGTCTCTTAATTTTAACCCTTCTGTTGGTCGTTAATGCGGAAGAGCAAATTTGTTTTTTGTTTATTAATTTATGGTAAACTGTACATCTCTAAAAGTCATCAGCAGGTCAATGGGCCCCCTATTAATCTGATAAATCTTTGCCATCTTTGTGTCTGTCTGCTCTTTGTTCTGAAGGTATGTGGCCTTCTAAGTTAATAGGTTGCTTAAAGTGTCCCTTTAGTGTCTGGGGAAAAAGAATGGAACTGCCTTTTCAGTGAAACTTAGGAATGGATAAAACAATAGGCAACATGTATTGTTGACATAAGACAGCATTGCTGCATCACCCCTTTTCCCTGTAGAATTACTCATAGTTTTCTGAGCTACGGTAGAGATCTGTCACTGTTACCTACCTACTTTTACTCCGCCCTGATTGCTAAATTAATAAATTAAATTATTATTATTATTTTCCTCTGTATCTACATCCTAAGGGTTCTATTTGTTGGAATTTCCATCTCAGGACACCAGAGGAACCTTGGACCACGCTCTTAACCAGCTACGTCTGTGCTACAGTAGTTGCCTTGGGAACCAAACAAACTGTTTGCTTGTTCAGCTATTCAAACATTATCTAGATTTGCTAATATGAAACATGAAAATCCTTCATATTTTGCGTAACCTTTCAAAAGTTGCTCAAACAAAGAAATCCGTAGGTATTGTAATGCACTTCAAACAAATCAGAAATTAGTTTTCAACAATGTAATGTTATAATGAACCAGAAACATAAACAAATATTTTGTTCAACAGTTGCCAACAGACTCTGAAGACAAGAGGACTAGGGACATTATTTTTCTTTTTTTACAGATGTTCAGTGTCACAACTTCAAATAAAAGTGTGAACACGGGTAAGCTGGTTGTCTGGCATGATTTTGTTTTGTGTCGCTTTTGCACGGGCGTCTGAGTAATTACAGACTTACTGAAATGACACAAATCCTGTAGCCTGCTAGCAATGTTTTGGTGACAGTGTTATTAGAGTGACAGAATGCTGAAGTATTTTCAGATTTTTTGAGAATACCTCCATTGAAGTCTGTGGTAACCGCAAATTATGGCTTAAAGGTGAGAGAGAGAGTCTGAAAAATACTGTGCCATGATACGCCCACCATGCCTGCAGCAGCCAATGTCAGTGAGTGTCAAAGGCGCCATGTGTTGTTCCCTGCCTAGTACGTCAGAGAGATTGTAACCGGCCTTTTCATTAACGTCCGAATGCACAGGCAGATTGTTGCCAGGGTTACAGATTCCAAAGGCCCATTATTTTGGGTGTCATTTTACATTGCTGCTCACTCAGTGATCGTAAAAACAGCAAGAGCGGCAAAACAATGACCTAGTATTACTGAAATATCGCTATCAAATAAATCATTCAAACATTACCTCATTTTACCTCATAATCATTCAAACATTGCCTCATATTACCTCATAATCATTCAAACATTACCTCATAAGGACTTTATAGCAAAATAATTAATAACTTAATCTTGCATTATGATAGGTTTTTAGAAGGCACAAGAAATGCCTGTGGTTGACAATTAGCCAGGATGTTCGAAAATAACCTCAGGACCCAAGTCCAGTAAGAACAATATCAGATGTCCAGCACTCAGATAGGGTGCTGCCACCATGCTCTGGCTTTTACCCAGTGTCACAGAAGCTTTGTGGCTGTATTGATATTTCCCAATCATCTCCAAAAGATGGCAGCACTCTCACAGCCATTTTATTATACTGAAGGGTTATTATATGAAATGACGTTCTATATACCCTAAAAGCCTCTGAATGCATTGCCTTGTGTAGCCACAATACACAATGTCAAAGGTTATTTTGCATAGACATGAAATTTCAAATACCAGTGCCATGTGACTACGAGGGGGCAGTTTGTAAACATTTCAGGACCCACTGTTCCTGATGTCATTATGCAGTTTAGAAACATTTCAGGTCCCACTGCTTTAAGATGTTCAAAAGCTTTTCCAAAAAGAGCGACAGCTTGGTAGTCTGTGTGTGGCATTATGACACCCAGTTCATAACTGGCATTATGACACCCAGTTCACAACCGGCATTATGACACCCAGTTCACAACTGGCATTATGACACCCAGTTCACAACTGCCATTACAACACCAGGTTTACAACTGGCATTATGACACCAGGTTGGCAACTCAAATCATGACATCAGGTTTACAACTGGCATTATGACATCAGGTTTGCAACTGACATTATGACACCAGGTTCACAACTGACATTATGACACCAGGTTCACAACTGGCATTATGACACCAGGTTGGCAACTGAAATCATGACACCAGGTTCACAACTGACATTATGACACCAGGTTTACAACTGGCATTATGACACCAGGTTGGCAACTCAAATCATGACACCAGGTTTACAACTGGCATTATGACACCAGGTTGGCAACTCAAATCATGACATCAGGTTTACAACTGGCATTATGACACCAGGTTTGCAACTGACATAACGACACCAGGTTCACAACTGGCATTATGACACCAGGTTGGCAACTGAAATCATGACACCAGGTTTACAACTGACATTATGACACCAGGTGTTGACTGTTGACTGTTGTTGTTAATGCCCTAGTCCGATTTGATGGAATGGCATGAAAATGATTAACTTCCCATGCCACAACCTCATTGACTTGATGCCAAGGCCTCCACTGTATTGACTCTAACCTTGTCCCCATGTTACTGCACACAGTGCCTGTAAGCCTAGAAAAACAAACAGTGGAAGTTGGCCTTAATGGCAGCGATAACGTAATCTACAATATCCTTACTGAGTAAAGCATTTGTCATCTATTTATTTTAGCGAATCAAAATCTTGCGAGTGAAACCGACATCTATAGCAAAGCTCCAGCCCTAAAGTGATCCTCTGCATCCCAACACACCTGAATGCCCTCCTTGACAAATTTCCAACTGTTTGAGCTATACAGATAGTCCCAATTGGATAGCTCCAACAAAGACATTTCAATCTCACTTTGGAGTGAGTTTACGGCATACTTCTAAACTCCATTACACTCGGCCCTTCTAAACTAACTAGACAGCAAGCTACACCCCAGCAATTTAGCTGTGTCCGTCTGTCAAGCCGGGTCACAGCACCAGTGAAAATGACGAAAACATTCTTCTACTAACAGTTCACCTTCCTACACAGTGAGTATGACTGCCCCATGCAGGGCTTTAACCAGTAATCCTTGGCTTTGCAACATAACCAAACGCCTTTCTTGACAATGTTCTGTTCAAGCTATACAAATGGCATGAATTAACCCCATTGGCAACATTTCTAGATAGCTAGGGAGTGAGTTACTGGTAAGTTCTTATCTCCATTACACTCAGTATGGCTTCAAATTAATCTGTATTTTTGAAGTAAATTAATACAGTGAAGGAAGGGGAGTTCCCCCTCCCTACAGGCGATGCCCAAAGCCCCTTATGGGTTTATGGCCCCCCAATGAGAATGCAATTTATGATCAGCTCAATCAAATCAATTCTCTGTCCTGGCACCCCAATGGTGAAACCAACTTCTCCTTGAGGCTAGTATAGCAGTCTTTGCCCATTAAAAAAATTCTGAAATCCTACAATATCAAGAGTACTTGTAATAACTCTACAGCCAACCTTTCTTTTGCCTTCATAATCTAATGATTTGCTATGTGTATTACTTATATTACCTTCTTTACAGCACTGACTTTTGCCAATAACTAATTCACTCCGTTGAATGTACTTACTACTGGGTTGTGTGGTTGTTCTTAGCTTCATAAAATCCATTAACCCTATGTTGCTCTGGATAAGAGTGTCTGCTAGATTACTAAAACGTAAATCCAATACATGAACACATCCATTGCAACCAGTCTTGCCTGAGTCAGCCTGTTCATACAACAAAAGAGAACTTCACCAGCTAGCAGCGTACAAAACCAAATGTTGAATTAGATTTAAAAAGCTAGCTAGATAGCTACTGTATTGACATTATTTTAACCCAGTAAACCAGTTTAAATGAAGCAATAACTGCTTTGTTCTAACACGTCAGAATAATATCCATGCATCATTCAACAATGTCACAACATATTGGTTGGTGTTTGAGTCCCCAAGACATGTGGGGGAAGGTGTTGTGGGAGATGACATGTTGGTAGACTAAGTCAGTTGACCTAAAGTATGTTGCAACAGGAATTTCTTACAACATTCTTATTGTGTAATAAAAGCCAAGATTGACGCATGATTCTTGCAGACTTTCCAAACATTTGGACAGAGATTTCATTCACTGACATAACAAATTGCTTTTTGTAGATTAATATTGTTAAATATACATTTTCACTAAAACATTCGATCCAAAAACAAATTTATGTAGTACAGGTTCCTTTTAGTATTTTGTAAATTTTCATTTTAGCTACACTGAAACATCCAAGTGAACAGACAGAATTTTGACAGGACCCATGACGGGTATGTTAAATATTCCTAAATATCATTCATTAATGTGTCATTTAAGTGACATGTCCTTCCACGTCACTGAAATTTTACACAGCAAAAACACGGAAAAAGCTGCGTTTAAATCAAACCGATCCCTGGAATGCAGACATTACAGCTAGAAGACAGAGTGAATCAAGAGGTTAGACAGCCTTTTATGGCAATGGAGGAGGTGGTGATAAATCAGTCTGAACACAAGTGACAATAAGATTAGCTTTTTATGGACTGATTGATTACAGAGACTGTTTTCAAACATGTTACCTGTGGACATAAACTACGGCTCTAGCACATAGCGTAATACTGTCTAGACTGTACGCTGAGGGATAGAGTGGTATCCTGGCCGTATATGTTACATAAAACATAATGAAGTTTTATGTAACATATTCCATTCCTTCTAGTAATACCGAACTGAATGTTTTTCATTTTTTTCCTGACGTCTCTGTAGAAAGCCTAGGGAAAATTGGCAGATTATTGCAGGGTACGAAGAATAAAAAGATAGAAAATGTCAAGCTTCTCTTTCGTTATTTTATCGGATTACGTTCATTCAACGGTGCATAAAGCTAGAAGGAACGCTAGAAACGGGAAGTTGTGCCTATCCAGTTGTGCTGTCATGTTGTGTGGACAAGGATTTTACTGACTGAAACCTGTCAGACAGAAACCAGTAGCAAAATCCAGACACCTGAACAGTGTCATTCTCTGTGCTGTGATCATTAATAATCAACTGTCCCACAGAGACTATCAAGACTATGCTAGCAACATAAAGATGACATTGAACGATTAACTGCGTTTTAGATAGCTGCTGAATAATTCTACAACCAACAACTAATTTCTGTTCATCTACCTACGTCTACATAGATGAGTACATAATTACGATGGAAATGTGAATCTGTAAATGTGTGTGTAAGCTGGAATATATTGTAAATTAATGTTTAGCAAACACAGTAACTGCTCATTATCCTATGCTCACAAGTTAGCCTATTGCACATAAATGTTGTATGTATGTTTAGTGCCTTTGTGTTTCCTCCTTCTGACAGCACTTTCCACGCAGTAGAAATGTGTGTCAGTACACACAATGCTACACTAAATAAGATAAGCAAAATACTTGATTCAACGCATCCTTTGGTGGGTTCTGACTAATAAACACAAGAGATGTGATTATTACAGTGAGTTCTGACTCCGTCCCTCTGACAGGAGATGTGATTTTTACAGTGTGTTCTGACTCTGTCCCTCTGACAGGAGATGTGATTATTACAGTGAGTTCTGACTCTGTCCCTCTGACAGGAGATGTGATTATTACAGTGTGTTCTGTCTCTGTCCCTCTGACAGGAGATGTGATTATTACAGTGAGTTCTGTCTCTGTCCCTCTGACAGGAGATGTGATTATTACAGTGAGTTCTGACTGTCCCTCTGACAGGAGATGTGATTATTACAGTGAGTTCTGACTGTCCCTCTGACAGGAGATGTGATTATTACAGTGAGTTCTGACTCGATCCCTCTGACAGGAGATGTGATTATTATGTTGGGCCCTGATGCAGCTGTGAGCCCTTCAATCTGCTTATCCAATAAACCAGTATAAAGAAATTCAATTAAGGTGTCAGCTGGGCGATGTCTGGCGTTCCTGTCAGGATTCACAAAAGCACACACAAACACACATTAAAACACGAGGACTGAAACAGACACAGGCACAGACCAAGCCACAATCAACCAGACACTACTTAAAATCCCTGTCAGAGATAACTTCCAGACAATAACTGGAAAACAGTATAAACTTTGTACCGGTGAAAATATGTGAGTTAAACTCCCAGTCACCTGTGTGACACCAAAATAGGTTAGCCTTCTTAGCTAATACCTAAGGACTGAGGATTAAATGTATCAGACAAGCTTTTTCACAAGACACAGGTTTGCCAATTCAAAACGGGAAAAAGGTGATTGTGTTCAAGAAAGAAGCCAACACGGAGTACAAGACATATGACCTGCTGCCTGAGGATTCTGAAGGTCTGATGAGACAAATCTAACTGTTGTGCATATATTGTAAAATTGAAGAGATCCGAATACTTTCCAAATGTACTGTAACCTGGTTTCTGCACTTCTAAACATGGAACAAAACAATAATACTACTTACAACATAACTGATCAAAACACACAGCAGTAATATTTATCAATATGAAGACAAACCCGTTAGCAACAAAAAGGGCAGTTTCTTGGCAAGGTAAAACAGTCAAACACTAATGTGGTCGGACTTCCAAACATTTATTTCCGCCTCAGAAGGAGAAAGCACTTTAGTCTGTTGATCCAAGAGTCCTCAGGAAACATAAGCAGAATGTTTAGCCAGGAATTTATTTTGTGTTAATGACCTCACCATTTGACCTCATCATTTATTTTTCTGCTAACAATTTTTTCAACAAAGTTGCATTTTTAATCACTAAATAAACCAACACATGTTATTCTTTCCCGGATCGTTTTGCTCAGATATTTTTTAAGCTGTAAAAACAATCTAAGCAAGCCCTGATATTGAAGATATAGATAACATCTCTGATAAAAAGTAGACCATGCTGGAAAGATAAAAACCAAAGGTCTACATTCAACACAAAACCTTTAGCCAAAACATCTATAAAAGAGTATTATTCCACAGTGAGACAAAGTTTGAGAAATGTTTAAGATGTTATCCAGACCACTGTCTTTCCCTCTCTATATTTGTCATGATTTTGAACATCTCAGAAATCTGAAAACTGCTTGAATGTTGAACAGGGCTCTATGAAATGCCAAAAGTTAGCATTTCCTCGCCCATTGTCATCCATTTTTAAGTCTGAAGTCGAGAGGAGGATCTACCCCAACAGTTATCCACAAGTACACTGCTGTGGTTAAACAACTGTAATGGAAAGAATGGGCAAACAGTACTAAAAATACCATTCTCACAGGATGTGGTTGAAATAACACCAGCATAAAAAAAAGGTTTATGACGGATTTGTGGCATTTTAAGTGGAGGGGAAAAAGTATACAACATAAAATTCTCCTCCACGGCTCTTGAACAATATGACGATTTAAAGCCTCATCTTTCTTTGGCTCCTTTTTCCCCTGGTGTTTAGTTTTGTGTCAGGCAAGTTTACTTTAGCTGTTTCAGTCTGTCATTTTGTCTCCCTGACTTCGCTTCAGGGCGGCCATTACCGCCGCGTCAACCTACGAGAGCCGATCACTCATTACGCCCGAACCCGGGGTCGCCTCCCAAATGGCGCACTATTCCCTTTATGATGCAAAGTGCACTAACCAAAGTGAATAGGGTACTGTTCGGGACAGGGCCTTGGAATGTGTAATGAGAAGTTCCACAGACTCAGTCACAGGCTTATGACGCATACGCACAGTGTAAACACCTACAACAGGTATGACGGGTGTAAACACGACATGTTGAATGAACTTGCCTGGGGCGGCAGAGAGTACGATGTCCTATCTGCTACAGGCTAATTTCACTTTTTTCACATGCTTTTTGTTTTGAGTCTACAATGAATACTCCAACTGACTTCATGCTGTGTTTTGGATGGGGGTGATAGTGACCTGAGACTGCCAGGGGGTTGGGAAACAGAAAAGGGGCAAAGAGGCAATGAAAGAATATGTGCAACTGGAAACCCTCCAGACACTTAACTTCTGTTGCTGCTCACTCTCATCAGAGTCGAACATGGACGTTTCAAGTCTGTTCTCACATGAATGAGGCTCGGGCACCTTTTGACATTAGGGGTGTCAAAGAATTACCAAACTGAATACTTTCTGCACATGAGAAAATACACCACAGGGACATATCAGTGCTGAGGTGACAAAATAAATGGTTAGTTGTAGCTGCCCGGATCTCCCAATGAAGTCCAGCCTCTGCAAAACCCCTACCATAACACTTCCACTTCAGTTTCCTCCTTTGGATGTGGGAGACTCAATCTCCAGCACAGCGTTTCAATCGATACAAGGATCAAGATGTGAACAAACACTGAAAAAGCATGTCATGCTGTCAGAATGTAGGCTTTCAACTCATTCCACAGCATGGCTCAACAGCTGTTAACAAAGTGCATATATAGATATGTCAATACAGATAAAAACATAGAAAATACAGCCTTCAGGTAACACAAACCATCAGCTAAACTGTTGGCTTCGCCAGCTCCTTTCTTTCCTATCCCTGCTTGCCTGTTGACTCAAAACAGATTATTTCACCTTACCTATCATCAACGAAAGGTGTCGACATTCGGTGAAATGTCGAGTAGGTGCCCAGGTCCAGGCTCCAAAGGAAACAAACATCTGTGGGTGCGGTTAAGTGTTTGTCTAGAGCAAATATTCTGGGTATCCAGATAATCTACCCATCTCTTTGTTTTGCTGACTTGGTCTGGGGCTATCCAATAAAAAAGGTCAATAGCATTTTTTAAAGGCCCTGACTTGGGCAATAGCCTCTTAAACCAGGCCTAGATTGTCGCTAGGAGGGGCTTATACAGTAGCTAGCTAAGTGAAGATGGCAGCAAAATTGCCAAATGAAACCATATCTGTCTTTGAGAAACAAACATAAACATTCTAATTGCGGCCAGACTACACACTCACTTTAGAAGAAATAATAGGACCAGTAACACTGAATTATGGGTTTTCTAAGGTAGTATGTGGCTTCTGTCACAGTCTTCTGCTAAAATATAACAGATGTGTGGATGAGGTTGAAATAATTAGTTGTTTTGTGAGGGGAAAAAAGCAAATTCTAGACCCCAAATGAGAAGAGATGATCCAGCATTCTCAACCCCTAGATGTGCTGAAAGATCTTTCACCTAAAAAAATGTATTGCATTTAAGCAGAGAACTTGTAACGGCTTTATTGACTCAGTCTTATGAATAGAGCACAGTTCTTCCAAAACAGAATTATAATGTTCCTGCAGAATTGCTTCTTTTCCGATATGTTGTTCTACCTTAGTAGAAACTAAAAACATCCAGGAAATGTGTTCTCTTCAGTTCGAAAAAAAAGCGAAACCACGCTAAGCCCTGCCTTTAGCAAGCCTGTGAGTGGCAGTTTATTTGAAAACTAACATCCAATAGAAATCTTGCCGCTGAGAGTCAGCCACCATTTTTAATCGGTACGTTTCCAGACCTCCAAGGAGGCCAGACAAGACTGGAGGTGTGGCCTCGTGAGACTACTTGGGCAATGGGAGCCCAATTTACCAGAATTGAAGTCTGCTGCCTCACATATATTTTATTATTCTTTAAATGATCCTTTTCAGCAGACAACAATGGTGGATCAGCTGTGTGAAAAGTCCTACTGGTCCTCTCTTTGACTATCCACACACAAAAGGCCGTTCATAAGTCGTGGACTCTAATTGGACTCACTGAACCTTTCATATGTGTGAGAAAAAAAAACATCATCAACTGGGACCTCGAAATCCACCTTCCTGTAATAACAGGACAAGCTAGCCAAGGGCCCCGCAACCTTTTCCTAGCCACAGAGAGCCTGTGTGGCATTCTACTGTTTCATAAAGTCAGAAAGGGCCTCTTGTTTGGATGGTTGAAGTAATTGTGTAACATTTACATAATGTGTATCACACAACACACACACACACACACACACAATGCACAATGACTACTTTGTTTTCCTGGGAACCAAACTTGCTCTAATAGCAAGGTTTCAACAAGACGTTCTGGCTGTCTGACACTTCCTACAAACCCTCTTGTGGTCAGATCTCACCTGATGAATACCGTCTCAAGGTCTCCCGTTGGCGTCACTGAATTGTTTTTCCTGAAGGTCTGATGTCAGCTTTGAATGGGTCAATAAACTGTACGTGGCCCCGAAGCGGAAAACCAAACCCAGATTTCCGCTGTTACAGCACTCTCCGCCAAACTAAGCCACAGAGCCATTCTTACGTCAAATGATGTAGCCCATCGTGTAATTTGCCCTCTGACCCAGACGGCTTGTATCTGTTAGAGCTTCCTGTCGTCACACAACAGAGAGATTTACTCAGAATAGGGGAGACCCCATCTATTGGTTTAGTGCCCCGCCACAGCGTTTGTCTAAACCCAAATGATTGAATGGCTGCAGGAGTGTGTATCATATGACCGGCACTCACTGAAACGGGGGAGCTCGAACAGCGCAGCTTCCCAGAAACTGTGCGCGATGCCGTGCCGACGTTTGACAACTCTAACACCCCCCCTCGTGCTCCCGAGATGACATCTTCACTCCACCTTGAATCTCTTCTCAGGGCACATTCATACAGGAGTACAGGAGTCATGTTCCCAACTCCAAGTCCATCCCTAGACCAGGGTCGTTCTCATTTCCAACTGCTACCCTAGCCCAGAATCAGGTTCCCATATTCGTCACCATATTTAGTCCAGGATCAAGTTCCCACATTCAGCTTCTTCCCTGGCATAGAGAAATTCCCATTTTCAGTTCCATCCCTAGTCTAGAGCTAAATTCCCACCTCCAGCTCAGGTCCTTGCCAATCTCCAACATTACACGGCTATGCACCTGGGCTCAGGTCCATCTCCAGCCCCTCAGTCAGCCATGTCCCATGTTCAGCCCCACCACATGACTGAGGTAATGGTCTTCTGGTTTGTTACCCCTAATCCTATTAACCCCTGCTGATAATGTTGCTGGTGTGTGTGTGTGTGTGTGTGAGTTATATGGGTATAAAAACTGACACATGCAATGTACACACAAACCCAGATAGTCCTTTGCACTTTCTTGGGAGCTATGTGTGAAATCTTTGGTAGCATGCATTTCATAGATTTTTTTCTCTATTTTCATGGAAAGAAAAATAAAACAAAGAAAGATTTGGAGGGTTGTACGTGTTTGCAAGACGAAGTGCAATTGCAAAAACATGCCGCTTTCTCCACGGGAGAACCCTTTGAAGAACCCTTTGAAGAACCCGTTTGGTTCTGGTCTGGGTGCTTGGCACAAGTCAAAGGATTGAACATCCAGTGCTACGGACCCGCTGTTGAAATAACCTCTAATGAAATGCTCCCAACCATATCACTCTTGGAATTCCACAAAGGCCAATATTTTAGAAGAGACTAATTTACTTGGCATGTGGAGATTAAGGAATTATCCTCCTGCGTGGGTTGAATGCATTTGGTGTTTACTTAGCTAAAGAGCTAAGCGAATGTTTCGGCCCAAGGTATTCCTGGCAGGAATTGATTTTGCTGTCCACAAGCAGCAGTTGTTTCTAATTTGCCTTTGCAGCGGTATTGATCTGCATGGGCCTATGGAAAGGAATAGTGTGGGCGATGGCCAGGTCTAAGGGCTGATTTGTGTGGTGGGAAAACAACTTTTTTAACTGTTCATCCAGGAAATCTCTACAGTCTGGCAAAAGGTAGCAAAGTTCAAGAGTGGGGGTTCACAAATCCGTATAAAAATAACACAAAAATACAGACACATTGAAGCTTGCTTCAGTGTAGTTCATAGTTAATGGCCCTTATCAGGCTTAACTTTGGCTAACCTCCGCGTACTACAGCTATTCAACCCCCCCCCCCTCCACTACTTATGTGACCCGCTGTGGGGCGTGTTGGCTTGTTGACACCAGCGGCCCTGTCCATAATAATAATGATACATTATATTTATATAGCGCTTTTCAGGGACCCAAAGGCGCTGTACAAAAGTGACATGGACCAGAAAACATACAGAAACAAAATAAATACTATGAGCACAAACAACGAAGGTTGAGAGTGTGGGATTGGGCATGTCTATGGGTAGTCGATTTTGAACAGTTGAGTCTTGAGGCGTTGCTGGAAGATGGGGATAGTCTCAGAGTCACGGATGGTTTTGGGGAGAGACTCTGGAGACAGAACTGAAGGTGGGTCTCTCGATACCACCTTCAGTTCAAATAACACTGGGGCTTTTAAAGGCAATAGACAGGCTGCCTGTAACGCTCTCCAACCTAGTGTCCACAACACAGATCAAATATTATTCATCACATGAATAACAAGCAAATACAACATTTGAAGACGTTACAAGAGATGTTTGCATTTTACGAACGAGCCTGTTTCAAAACATTCGATGAAATGGTGAGAAAGATGTGGACGTGAAAGGACAACATGATAATGGGCAAAGTGACTAGAGAAAGCCTGAGGAAGATATGTAAATGGACCAGTGGAGTCTTTCACCTTTTCTCTCATTCAGTAATTTTTACTCTATGTGTGAATTACACTAAAAGTGTATTTGATTTGTGTTTTTTCCTTGTGTGTTACCATGCACGCTGCTTTTTTGCCATGGCTCACTGGAGCCAGAGGAAAGTCTTAATGTGACCTCTTCAATTAAATAAAGCATTTAAAAAGTTTATAAATAGACTACACATGTTAGCGCTTTGTTTACCTTGGCCATACGGACAGGACACATAGTGAGATACATTGCATCTCTCTGTTGGAAACATACAGTTGATCACAATAAAACCATCCATTTTCCATGCAGTACAGCAGGTCAGATGGCTAACATTTAGCGCCTTGAGCTTTGCGCATTTGCCTCAGACCGAACAACCCGCAATTTCCTTTAACCTTTGACACAGTATATCTCTTTTTCCACTGACCAAACGTATTAGAAACATTCAGCTCTCTTGGAAAGGTTTCTTTGGGTCTGAATAAAAAAAATGTATAAGGGAGTGTGAAGTCAGGAAGACGTCATGTGGGATCTCGGGCCAAACGTGGGTTTTATGAAAAGTCAAATTCACATAGAGTTTGTGACCAAGTAGCGACATCTGCTAGACATTCTAAAAAATATCCAGAATGAACAAAATACCACCATTTCTTTTTATTAAATAATTCACTAATTTCTCACGTGGCCTATTAGTTCGCGGTTAGAGGAGGACATGCCAGTTGGTCTTGACACAGTCCTTGTTTATGTGAGGTTGACACAGTCACATACGGTTACTACGCAATCTTTACCACTTCCCATGATGCCACTGGGAAGCCCTGAGGTTGTAGCATGCGGGTGGAAACCTCGCAGAGCGCTGATTCATGGCCTTCTTTGCTTTCATGTTCTGAATATTTTTAGTTAGGACTGGAGTGAGGTAAATTGATCCTCCTTGAGATCTATCTAAAGCGATATTGAACCTGTATGACCAAAGCCTGGATACAAATCTGCTGACTTATGTCATGTCTGCAGTTTTAAGGAAATGGAATAAGGGCTACGGAGCTGCCTCGATCCCATGCCAGGAGGGTTAAGTGAATAATGGCTCCTGGACAGGATTCAAAGTGTCTGCCGGCTTATATGCTCTGCAGTTATACCAGAGAAAACATCTCAGCTCTCTTCTAATGCTATAATAGTTAAACTATCAGCCCTTCCACTTCTCCGGTATAACCTACCTGTGTTGTGCAGTGACTGAATGGTAACCTGTGTTGTGTAGTGACTGAATGGTAACCTGTGTTGTGCAGTGACTGAATGGTAACCTATGTTGTGCAGTGACTGAATGATAACCTGTGTTGTGTAGTGACTGAACGTTAACCTGTGTTGTGCAGTGACTGAATGATAACCTGTGTTGTGCAGTGACTGAATGATAACCTGTGTTGTGCAGTGACTGAATGGTAACCTGTGTTGTGCAGTGACTGAACGTTAACCTGTGTTGTGCAGTGACTGAATGATAACCTGTGTTGTGCAGTGACTGAATGATAACCTGTGTTGTGCAGTGACTGAACGTTAACCTGGGTTGTGCAGTGACTGAACGTTAACCTGTGTTGTGCAGTGACTGAATGGTAACCTGTGTTGTGCAGTGACTGAATGGT
>JACXGJ010008054.1:0-28409 GCA_016801105.1 Esox niger | reverse complement strand
ATATATATATATATATATATATACACATATATATATATATACATATATATACACATATACATATATATATACATATACATATATATATACATATATATATACATATATATACATATACATATACATATGTATATACATATACATATATATATACATACACATATATATACATATATACATACACATATATATACATACACATATATATATATAGACTTGTGTCCTGGTCCAAGTCAATGACAGTCTACTTGCACATTGTCATTGAACTGTACTTATTACTGTATGTTTCCACTCAGCTCCTGTTCTGTATGAGAACTTCTACAGCGGTCAGAGGCCACTCTCAACCATCCGATTGCCTCCATCTAACTCCAGGTGAGTGATGTTTTAACAATAAAAGGATATAAAAAATCCAGATACCATTGTTTCTTTCTTGATAGATGAAGTGCTCCACAAACAAGATGAAAAACATCAAGTGTTACATCACAAATCTTATAATTTCATGTCGATTTCAATTTTGTCTGTTTGGTGGGAATCAGGAGGGGACCATTGCCTACTCCAACCAGTACGGAAGGTACATGTTATAAATTACAGATACAGTAGAGGATTAGACACAGTTCTCAGGTATTATCCATCATTTAATATATTGGAAAAACTGTCCTTTGCTTTTGCTTTCATGAAAAGCGACTGATTATTTGTTGGTTCTTTGACCACCTCTTCTCTAGGCAATGTGATCTACTCAACTGTAGAAGGTCCAAGCTACAGTGTTCTACAATACTAGGCCACATGTTTACTGGTAAGCACTGTAGAATTTGCTCATGATACTCAGAGGGTTTGTAACCATCCCACTAGAAACATGGCTGGTTTTTGACATGGCCATAGATTTAGAGACCATTGTAATCACACTAATTTTGAAACTAACAAAAACCATAGCTTTGTTTTTTTAACTGTTTTTCCCAACTCTCAGTATGTTTGGCTCTACACTGAAGGTTGAGTTTGGACTTCTTCACTGTTTTCATCACGAATATAAAGAGAAGACTGCCCTTCTTGTAATTTATAAGTGACATAATTGTGGTTTAATAGCTATTTTATAAAAAGTAACAGTGTCATAGCTCAGATGTGAAAAGAATCCAGGATGTGTGAATATATTTTATATTGTACAGTATTAACATGGACACTTTGTTAAAGAAACTGCCCATTGTTTGTAGATTTCTATGCAATTTAAATCATTACTTAATAGAAAGACAACATTTTTGATGGCTGATTGGCCATTTAAATATTTTTAGTACTACAGAATTTAGTAGTAATTAGCATTTTCTCCATGCCAATTCATTATTTGACCACAAATAAGAGTATAGCAATATAGTCTGTTTGAGTCAACACAATATGAACTTCTAAAAGTGATATTTTCCCTAGACAGTTACTGAAAACCAAAAGGTGTGCAAGACTCTGTCACCTTCATTTTAATATGTATCAATAAATATGCACTGTAAATGCTACTCTACTTTGTGTGACAGAAGCCTGGCTTTGATGGTTGATAACCACTCACAGATTAAAAAGACAAAAGTCAGACTGGGGTTCCCTGATAAAGAATATTCTAGATAATAGACATAAACACCAAGTGAAGACGGCTCTTTCAATGAAACATGAACAAATTGTTTTGAAACCTTGACCGACTTGCTTATCATCAAAGGTGGGAAACCAGTGCAAAACATTTTTCCCCTCCCCTCTATTTAATCAAATAGAGGAACAAATGAGTGAACAGGAACCTGAGAAATAATGTCAAGCCTTGTGCAATGTTTTGGATGGTCCCAACATTTGATATGCAAGATGGCCTGGGCTGAGGTCTTTCAATAATTTTTTTCTTTCTTGATTTTTTATAAGAATTTCTTCCTGGTTTCAATTGAAAGTAGCTTAGCATGTAGCTCTGGATATTCATAATCTGTCATTCTGAATGAAATGACCTGACTTGTGACAGATCTATATACAAAACTATAATGGTCATATTCTGGCTTTTGTGGTTAAAGAAAGATTCTACCATACAATTTAAGTAGATTAGAGCCTTGGAAAATAATTTAACTCAAAATCTACAGAAACTGGAAATAACGCAAAATAATGTTTCACAATATGAAAAAGGCAAGGAAAAACCCAAAATGGCTGTTTTTCAAGTGTTCTAATTGATAAACAGGAATTCATTGTTATTGAAACTTGAAGGAACCAGTCACTGAGGCGAGTTTTCATATGGTTGATTCAGTCTGGCATGCAGTCAAGGGGTCAGAGTGCAAATTTTTTCAACTGTGCTAACTTGATTATCTGAAAGAAAATAGTTTACAACTCTCCTCAGTTCTTTTACTGTAATTAGAGCAGCAGCAACAGTTGCGCCACCACAGAAAAACACAATATGTTTATTAAATATGATCCCCCCCGCCAAACGGAGTACAGTACCCCAAATCTGACATTCAGAGTACCAAGCTAGCGGGTGATGTCAAAAAAACATTATGTAACTAAGACTTGATTTTCATATTTTGCTTTAAAAATCTGTCTTTGGTGTGTCTACATAGTATGTATTGTGTAAATTGTCTAAGGAAAAACAGGGAAGAAAAATAAACAAAACAAAACTACTATTTAAGTAATATTATAAGGTGTGGCACACTGAGAAATGTTTAGATCTTAAGTTATTTAAAGAACATATCTATAAAAAAAATCTAATTTTGCTGTTATTATTGTTAATTTGCTTGTACTCAATAGCTTTGAAGAGGGATTGATAGAATTCCAAATACCCTATATTCTCCATCTGCCCTCACTTTAATGTAAAAGGGATATTTATTGTGGAAAAACTATTGCAGTGAATGTATTGTATGAAACACTTGTAAATTTACAAATATAATGTGTATACTATGTGCTGTGTTTGACTTCATTATCTTTTCAGATGATATGTGATAACACAGTGTTAAAACACACAGGCTTGGTGTGAAAGTACAGAATGCAGAAGAGAAGTCTTTACCCTACTAGTGCAAAAAATGTTCTTATCTTTTTCCTGTTGTTTTTAAATGCTAGGCCATGTTAATTATCCCATGTAGCTAGCCTGGAGTGCAGACATCTAGACAGTTAATTAAGCAATATTCTTTGTGTCATGGATGAAGACAGATCGGTTAAGCAGTATGCATAACTGGTATGTCGTTATTGTTTGGAGTCTTTTTTTAACCAAAATTATGGTTCGGGGCAGTGCCATTGAAATAATTGCAGGATTAGTTGAAGAATGTTTACTTATAATTCCCAAACAAGGCCATTGGAGGGTTGGATTCTGTCCAAACCAAGATGTTATACAATCAACACATTTTCTTTTGTTACATTACGAATTATAAAAATAAAAAATACATTGAAAATGTTTATTTTCCTAAAACAGATATTTAACATGAAATAGCCATCAACACAAATGATAGCTTTATTTTAAATTTGGCAACTGTTATTGTTAACAATGTATAAGAAATACGTTTCTTTGCCTCATGATTTACATGTTGTTTTACAATGACATATGGAATAAGTCCCATCTATCTGCCAATCACAAGGACAATCAATTATGATTGAGATCAAAGTTTGCAGTGCTCAGAAGACATTCTCCATTTTCATGAGTTCTATTATCAACTGGATGGTCTTCTCATCTAAAGTAAAAAAAAGTTTATTATTTCTGAGAAATAATATTACAAAACTATTGGGAAAATGAGAGGATATGAAAAGAAGAATATTACCGTCTAGATTCATCCTAGGGTTCTTCAGCTTTTTCTCTAGAACTGAGTCAATAAGTTTCCTCAGGTGCTTGAATATCACTCCAATCCTCACTGGAGCCTGGAGGAAAGTGTGGAATCTGAGCATTAACAATTACAATATGAATGTACGTTTCATTGGAAGTGAATGTGCCTAGATAATGAGAATAACAGAAACATCTCTGTTTACATTCTCTATAGGTTTGCGCTATGATAACCACAGGAATGTTTACATTGACCATATGGCATGGGGGTTACTGTCTTGGAAACCTGATCTTTGCTAGGTAGACACGCCCTTCAATGTATTTATCAGCTTGTAACCAACATTACAGAGAGAAGAGATTGAGCCTGAAACGTCAACCGGTTACGCAATCATTATTAGAACCACTATACGAAACGGTTGATTTCTAATAAAAGCAATTAGAGAACAGGAACTTATTGCTTCCAGGTGGATGTGGTAAATCAGAACTTACCTGTTAAAAAAGGGGGGAAATATGATTCTCTACTAAGCAGTCATTTTGGTTCAGAAGAAGTTCTGGAAAACCAGCTACAAGAGATCTTTCTTTTCTTTCTGTATTTACACTGACTCAGTGATCACACACATAATAATACACATGTAACACAGCTGACGTCTGACCTGGAAGTGTATCCACCCGTCTAAAGAGATGAGTCGCTCGCGGTGCTGAACATCAATGTCCCCTCCAAACAACAACATGGGAAATGGAGAGATCAGGGTCGTGTCCCGCAGGTAGATTTTCGAGTATTTCACCTGAAGGATGGCCAAAAGCTCGAGTCAAATCAGGTGGCTATGACATGTGTCGTTCCCCAGGGATCAGGTCTCAGACCGCTTTTGTTCAATCTCTATGTTTACTCGGGGCCAAATTCTACAGAACAACAAGATAAACTACCATAGCTATGCAGATGATACTCATATACACGGCTCTCAAACTGTATGACAACAGCTCAATAGACTCACCGTGTTACTGTATAGAGCAAATAAATACCTGGATGAACCAAAATTGTCTACAATTAAACCAAGATAAAACAGATTGTAAAGATAAGAGAACTAGTAATAGTAAAGAGCTGGATTCACGGGCCCTGAACACCAGGGACCAAAAGCGTAATCTTGGTGTTCTGATGAATGTGAGATCTGAGTCTAACTGTCACATCAAGGCGGTCACCAAAGCAGCATTCTATCATCTTAAAAATATATCAAGGGCCTGGTGTCCCAAAAAGACCAAGACAAGCTCATCCATGCTTTTATCTCTAGTAGGGTTGTCTACTGTAATGGCCTCTTAACGGGTTTCCCCAAAAAGCATATTCAGAATGCAGCTGCTAGAATGTTAACCAGTACCAAGAGAACCGAGCACATCACAGTTCTTAAATCTTGGTGCTGGCTTCCAGTTAGTTACAGAGAAGAAGTGGTGCTTTTAGTCTATAAAACACTGAATGGTTTCTCTAACCCCGGAGGGGGGTTAGAGAATTGTAACAAGACAGTTTTTTATTCCATTGCATTTTTATATTTTTCTTTTCATTGGAAAGCACATTGAATTGCTTCTATGTATGAATTGTGCTATATAAATAAACTTGCATTCTTGCTAGTCAAAGTCCATTGTGAAGGCAATCGATTTTTTTTACCTTGTGCAAAAAATAAGAACTGCACTTCTAAAGCTATAGAATTCTGACTGAAAACCCAACAATTTCATGGGTATTCACAGGCTCGGAGTCACGGGGAGGCAAAACAGATCTGTGATGAATCTGTGCCCCCTCAGTTTTGTTTCCCCATAAACACTGCAAATGGTATATTAATCATATATGCCCCCTCATTCATGAAAAATGCCCCTTCAGTCTTTGCATCCTGAAGCCGGGCTTGGATATTCATGTCCGGAAATGTTGATAGCTTGTAAAGAACCAGTAGCGGTACCCACCTTCTCCTGGAAGAGCATCCAGCCATGTGTCTGCAGGCAGCGGTTGACAGAGGAGGGGTGGACCTGGGCCTTTCCCTGGGCTGTTTCAACGGTACAGGCCACCCGGTCCAACACGTCCACGGAGGGCGTGTAAAGGATCCTGCCCACGCTGTCGTACAGGCCCGCCGTTAGCGCGGCATTCAGAACACAGATCTGGGGCTTACCCAGAGGGGAGTGGGGAGACTGGGTCCCCCTCGGATCAGACCGGTCCCAAGAAGTTGGTCCGCAACCGGATCTGGAGGAACCAGTGAATCCGGCCTGGTCCATCATCCTCATTAGTTCCTGTTTTATGTCCTGACGGAGGCGGAGATTAAGGTTGATATCAGGAGAATGATTCAAGACTGGAGAACCCAGGACGTAAAACAAGACCTGCCAGATTAATCTGAGTTTTATTATCAGCTGTACTATAGTTTGGTGCATATTTCAAACAGATTTCTTCCAACACAGTTGTTAACAAGATGTCTAGGGTCAGTCTATTCTGGCTGGTGTAATTTATTGTCTTATCTGTTATCCTGTTAAATCTTAGGTGTGCTCTTTTCCACATCATTTGGTTTCCAGTTAGATCTTAGGAGAACCTGAGCCCTACGAACATGCCTCAAGACTAACTGCCTCTATGAATATTAGATGTTCCTGTCCAATGTACATCTGTTCATTTTGCTGATCTAGATTCTACCTGACTACTCCTGCTGTCACCTCATCGGCACTTTATCACCTACAGGTCATTGGAACATGAATATTTAATATCTTGATGAATGATGTTTCCTTAAAAACCTCCTGTTTTAGGCCCAGTATCTGTATAGCACCACTGTGTAACAACCGCTAATGTAAAAAGGGCTTTATGAAGCGTATTCAGGGTAACGTACCTCTATGGTAATAAGGGCAGTGCGATTCAGGAAGTATTTCCTGCAGTAGGCCATTTCCGCTCTATATC
The DNA here is from genome assembly GCA_016801105.1 of Esox niger. Taxonomy (NCBI): domain Eukaryota; kingdom Metazoa; phylum Chordata; class Actinopteri; order Esociformes; family Esocidae; genus Esox; species Esox niger. The sequence goes on along the minus strand of JACXGJ010008054.1, from coordinate 21,750 downwards.
CGTCACTGCGTACACTCTTCCACCTGTTGGCAGGACAATTCAAATAAGGATCAAGAACCAAGGAAAGCCACGGAACAATTGCAGAACAAACAACTTGGTTGGATCTCTGCAACTTCGCAAAGAAAACATTCCTGTTCATTGGGCACACAACGGGAGAACGAGCACTGCATTTATCCAAGCACCTCTGGTTTGGGTCAGTCATACTGTTAATGAGACAGCTACCTACCCCAGGTAAGCATTGTAGATGGTCAGGTGATCAGAGTTGGCAACAGCCAGGGCTGCCTTGGCCAAGTTGGCCTGCTCCTTCTGGTTCATAGGGGTGGCAAAGGGAGACTTCTCAGAGATAGCCGCGGCTATAGTGGCCTAGAAAATGCGAGTACATTCAGAATGGATGTATGACTGGAGACCCATTTCAAGAGTGCCATTCTGTTCCCATACTGAGAGTGAGGGGTTGCCCCCACTCCACGATACGAAAGGTATACTGTGCTGTTCTATGTTCTCGTAGATATAAAGGAATTAGAGAAGGTAACAGACAACCTCTAAATTAAATGATACGGTGTAATATGACACCGCATAACTCACCACTGGGTCCAGGCAGCCCAAGATGGCACCGAAGATGAGCATCTTTCCGATCTTGACATTGACAGGCAGGGTAGCAAGGTGGTGGCCCAGAGGGGTGAGGGCGTGGCCTTCCGGTGTGCATGCCCCAATCTTTCGGAGGAGGCTCACGGCGTTACTCACCGACTGGGGCTGGGGCGCGTCCAGGGCTCGGCACAGGAAATCTTCGGGAGAGCCGTACTCGCACTTCTGCGGACCGAAACAGAAGAGAGACGGTTGGGGCTGGGATTGTTCTGTGTTGAGGTGCCATTATCGTGTACTCAGGTGTAATCAATGGATACTGCACCATGATATGAAGGCACAGCTCCTCCAGTGGAACCCTCAGTATCTCTGGCACAGAGTAATCCATGAAGGCTTGAAACCTGTTAGGAGGAACATTTACAAGGATGTCGGAAGGCTGTGAGGGGTTTTGTTTTTGCGACTGCCAGGGAGTGAGAGACTGACCGGAATTTGGGGTAGAGGCGGAAGCAGAAGCCGCTCCGTACCCGTCCTGCCCGGCCTTGCCTTTGGAGGGCGCTGGCCTTGCTGACAAAAGTCTCCACCAGGGAACTCATCTGGCTGCTCTCGTGGTACTTGTTCTCTTTTGTTTTTCCGGTGTCGATGACAAACACAACGTCAGGTATGGTGACTCCAGTTTCCGCTATGTTAGTGGAAAGCACAATCTGAAATGAAATATATTGGGTAGTATCGGCGATTTAGTGTCCAGTATAGAATTAACGGCAAAATCTTAGCTCATTGGTGCACTATATAAATAACAACAAGTACCTTCCTAACTCCAGCAGGGGGCAGTGTAAATGCAGCAGACTGGTCCTTAGACGACAGGGTTGAGTGAAGTGCTACCAGTTTGTACCTGTGTAAGGGTTCATAAACCAACCTATTAATGCCATTTAGGAATTACATTTCAATTTAACAGATGGGTGGTTTCGAGAATTAAACTTCCTGTCCTGGCATTGTAACAACATGCTCTGTTAACTTAGGAAATCTTTATGAACTCAAAAGCTTCAAAACACTACATTTTACCACTGGGTTCACTTGATTTAGGCAATAAGAGGTGCTACTCTATTCAAGAAAATGTAATGACACATTCCGGAGGTCTCTGTCAGGGAAGAATCTAAACTCACCTGTCTTTGCTGCGGAACCTTTTGTCGGTGGAGAGCAGGTCATAAAGTTGTTGAATGTGCGCCAAGCCAGGGAGAAACACCAGAACTGCTCCGTCCACCTCCGCAAATTGAGGAGACTTATCTGGGGGAAAGGAAGTTAACGCAACAATAATCAACCTAAAGAAAATCAATAAATATGCGTAGTTAACAACCATATTAATTAATTAATATGCACACACAACAAATTGATAAGTAACTACATCCCTTTGTTTTCTCAGATGGGGCTGAAAACCCTGTTACTCTGTTCGGGAGGAACATATTTTTTTATTTACCCAAGTAGTCGAGCAGGTCCAGGACCAGTTCCATGTTGATCTTGTTAGGGTTCATGTACTGCAGCGCATGGCGGGTCCGACTGCTGAAGTGGTCCAGGTCAGGACCCAGGTCCCAGCCAGCGCCTGAGTCTTTCACTATGAAATCCTAATGAGCAACACCACCACACAGGCAGGCTGCATTAACACAGGTAGCCCGATTCAGAAAGTTGGTCCAATCAGATCAGCTCAGAGATAGAGCTCATGAGAAAACTCCAGATGTGATTGGCTGAAAGACCAGTTCCGCATTAAGCTTACATGTTGGTGCATGTTCTAGATCGCTGTGATATTTTTATCCATGTAGAATAGGATAGCACACATCAATTATTATGCCTAGTATAGGAAAAATACTGCATTTCTACATTATTTTCAGAGACCTGTCATCTATCAGGTTCTTTCCAATCTGACCAATACAAGGCCCTTCTCGTCCAGACTTTTGACCTCTGACCTGGTGCTGCAAGCTCTTGCCTCCTTTCTGAGTAACGCTGATGTTGACCTCCTCTTCTTCCTCCAGGATCTTCTGACTGTACTCAGAGTCCTTCTCCAGAACATAGCCTGTCTCCTCCACTATATCCTCTAGATGGAACACCTGAAAAAGGATGAGAAAGTGCAGTGAGGCTTCTGGCTAGACTGCTATGGGGACACTTGGGGGGCTGAGGGGGCACGTCCGCCAGTTCAACCAATATGGCTTTCTGGAGTTTGTTCTAATTCTACAGGCAGAGGTGTGTATGATGCAACACACCTCTGTATACATCATAATGACTGTGATGAGAGACAGACTGATAGACAGACTGCGATGAAAGACAGACTGTGACAACGCCTTGCAATACATTATCATAACATTTTATATTAGGACAAAACATAAGCGATACATCATTACAACATTTTGGGCATACAGACAGACAGATCAATGTTCAGGAAGGACTAAGAAATGAAAAGCTGCTGGCGTCTAACCTCAACGGGGAAGGTCCTTCCAGGGATGCTGACTATGGGACAGCGGTTGAAGTAGGCAGAAAACTTATCACAGTCCACTGTGGCGCTCATCATGACCAGGTGCAGGTCAGACCTCTTCTGGACCACATCCTTCAGGATGGTCAGTAGGAAATCGGACTGAACACTGCGTTCATGGACCTGGAATGGATAAGTGAAGAACAGAATTCCTGATCCTGGTCACGAGTGGTTAGTTGGCATGTGATGTCTTTCAGCCCAGTTTGGCTATGGAGCCTGAAATATGAGGCATGAGCCTGGCTAACCACACTGGGTAGAGTGTAAGAGGTAACTACCTCGTCCACAATGATGTGGGTCAGAGAGCTGAGCATGCGGTCCTGCTGAAGCTTCCTGAGGAGAACTCCAGTGGTGCAGTACAGCAGGCGGGTCGAGTCGCTCGACTTGTTCTCCATACGGATCTGGTACCCGCACAAAGATGACTGCAAACACGTCGACATGGTCAACATCCAAATCTGAAAATATCTCGACTGGACTGACTGTTGCATTCCAATCCAGTCCCTTGACACCCTGTCAACTGTGGACCCCACACCACTTAGTATAGCTCTGTCCATCATTTAACACTTCTTAACTGTTGCCTTAACGCCCAGTCCTCTTTCTTTCACATGCCAACCTATTCTGGTCAACCTCTAGCTGACCTTTTGCCACCGGACCACCTACCTTGGCCCCGGGTCCGTCTTCGCTGCCCAGCTCTTGGGTCACCCTGCTGGCCAGGCTCATGGCGGAGATGCGGCGTGGCTGGGTGACCACTATGTTGCAGGGCAGGGCCGCCACTTCCCCGGACAGCAGCTCCTCCAGGATGAACTGGGGGATCTGGGTGCTCTTTCCGCTCCCCGTCTCACCCGCAATCACCACCACGCGGTGGCGCCGCAGAGCCTCCATGACCCGTGAGCGGTGCTGGAAAACTGGGAGCTGCTCCCGCTCTGCCTGGAGATGGGGTTAAAATCAGAGGAGATAAATCAAGTTGATTAAAGAGCAGCTCGACAGTATTACGACGACCGACGTATTTAATACGAGATTGTGTTAAGGACGTCCACCTGTAAACGCCGGGACAGCGAGGAGCCGCGGAGCTTAAGGAGAAGGGCGCGGGCTGCTGCCTCTGCCACCCCCCCGCCTGCCTCCCTGGGGTTCACCGTTTTCTCCAGGTCCACCTCTTCCACCAAGTTGGCCAGGCTCTCCCAGTCGTCCTCGGGCTCGTCCCCGGCCTCCTGTCTCCCCTGGCGGGGGGGTGGGCACTCCTTCTGGGGCTCCTTCAGCCGGGTCAGCAGCCGGGCTATGAACTGGTCTCTGGGTTTGTTGATGGCCGTTCGGAGCTCCTCCTCCTCGGCCTGCTCGCTGTCCCGCCACTCCAGCCACACCTCCCGGTACGTGGGCGGGATCAACATGTGTACTGACTATTACGGGGGTGGAGAAAGAACGATGTGAGCGTAAAAAGAGTAAGACGTAGAGAGAGAAGACAAAACCCATAACCCAGATATATTACGTTAGGTCATTGCCACAAAGAGCTCAAGACAACATCATCAGTTCTGTACAGAGTTGACCAATGTACCTGTCCTTTACATAGGTTGTAGAGGGCCAGAGTGGCCCCCAGGTGCTGAGCCTGCATGCCGTCCTCTGTCAGGATAGTGGGACACACCTCCAACACGTCATCCAGCCTCTGAACCCGAACCCTGGGGGGAGACAACGCCACCTTTCAGTCTATCATCCCAACACTCTGCAACAGGTCTGTGAATTTAGACATGCGGCTTCTCCGATTACAGATTTTGAAGGCAACTGAGTTTTGATTCAGCAAATGTTAGTGAATTGAAATTGCAACTCAACTGAACTTATAAGCGGGGTATACAGAATTCTGTCAGAATATGTACATATTTATATCATTCAGATGTAGCCGCTTAACAAAATATTTCAGTGGACACCCGAGAAAACCGAACCCACAACCTTGGTGGTTTAATCACCATGCCATACCAACTGAGCAAGGAATTGAGATGGAGTTGTACTGTAATGAGAAATGTCTGTTGAGGAAGAATGGGAGTATATTTGACATAGAGGCGCATCTGGCCCACCAAGTCTCTAACACAGGTGATGTTAATCAGTGTCCTGGGTAACATTTGCTTCTCTAAAGATCTGGAACATCAGGTGTGGGCTCTCCTGGCGAGGAGTGAATCTCTGAGCAAACTAAAATGTATCTAAATGTATGATATTGTGGACATTTTATCTGTAGTGTTTGGGTTTTGCCTTTTCCACATAAAGGGCAGAATAGGCTGATATGCTTTATTGTGCTGTACGGGATATAGATCAAACTTCACAAGAACATTGTAGAAATGATTGTCCTTGTTGCATGTTTGACATCCACTGACGGCAACGCTCCGTCCATTCGATAATTTTGCATTGATTAAGTGGGACAGTTCTTGTCCTTTGTGTTCGCCAAGGTAATGTAATGCTAATGACTATTTGGGGGAGTGTTTTAGATAAAAATATAGATTTATTTTAGGATAAATAGCCATGTCTCCAAAAGATTATTTGAGTTTGTCCTCATTAAAGAGACCTCCTAACACGTTGTGTTGTAGTCATATTTAGGAGTTTGTCATCGTTAAAGCGACCTCCCAACACGTTGTGTTGTATTACTATTTAGGAGTCTATATTTAACAGAAGCTAGCACACCTTCAAGCTAGAGTGTCTTAAATACTTATATAATTAGTAGACCGTTAGGCTAGTGGGGAGAATGTTGAATTGTGTTGGTATGTAACTATGTTTTGTATTGTAACTTTATTACTTGATTGGAATAAATGGTGTTACTTTGGAATTTAGATCACTACGGCATTCCTTGTTCATCTCTGTGCTCAATCTCATATGGCTACTGGTAATTACACACACATAAGGAAGTCTAAGTGACCAGACTGATCATCCCTGAGTTCTGGGTTGCTAGAGCGTCCCTTGTCTTCTGGACATGACTGATGAGGAGCAGTGTGAATAACAGGCCGTGAAACATATGATCTTTTAAATGTTTGGTTTGTGACGAAAGATTAGCTACCTTCACTAAGAACGTCCAGCATATCATGCGTATGCAGACAAAAAATATGGAGTCAGATTATTTAAACATTTGTATATATTTACTTATCTCTAAGATTATGTTCCCTTGTGCTCATTTCCCTAGCCGTTCCCCGGTATCCCTCTAGTGGTAAACATTTCCAACCACTCTCCCGTTTAACCCTCTACAGAATTGACTCTGAGACTGTTGGCTATTTTTGTTTTTTATCGGATCCCGTCACTCACTTGCATTTCCAGTATCTCCCTGCAGGAACCTTCTGGAAGGAGGGAGCGGGGCTTTTCGGGAGGTTCTTCCTGACCCAGTCAATCAGGAACTGTTTAGGTGATTTGCCGGTCCAACTGCGAGCCGTGTAGTCAAAATTACGGATGTCTTTGGGCTCATTCTTTTTCGATGCTGACGAGGAAGACAGAAAACATTGGTATTTTTAAGTGATTTAGCAGACACATCCCCAGTGCGACATACAGTCTGTGCCTAAATCCTAAGATAACTGGGGGGGACAACCACAATGGTATTGTGCCATTTTTACAGCTAGGGTCATGGGAGAGCCTGACAGAACACCGGTAGATAAATACCAACACAGACCACATAAGTCAACATTGACTTAGGCATCAACAACTGAAGATTAAGAATGAGCTATGGAGGGTGTGGTTATTTGTGTATCACAAAACTTCACCAGCACAGTCCATAACTCAGTTATAATGAATATTTGGCATTTTAATGCACAAGTTAGTATGCAACTGGATCATTAGTTGACACAAAGATGTGGGGTTAATCATCCATACTCTTTTCTGCAGGAGGGGGCTTCTCCTTTTCTGCCTGTTCAAACAAGCCAAACACCAGTTCCTCCTTCTGCTCAGCAGTGCCAGTAGGTGGGGGTGGTTTCTTCTCCTCTTTGGTCATGTCTACTACTTTAATCGCTTTGTTGAACATAGGATGGGATTCCAACGGCTTCATTTCTGCAAAGTGAAAAAAATATTACCCTCATTAGGGTGTGGCAATTTAAACTATATGCTTGCTCAACAAATACTCGAAGATATGTGGTCATATTAAGAAAAAGTGTGAGTTTAAAGAAAAACTATACTGGGGCAAAAAAGTATTTAGTCAGCCACCAATTGTGCAAGTTCTCCCACTTAAAAAGATGACAGAGGCCTGTAATTTTCATCAAAGGCACACTTCAACTATGAGAGACAAAATGAGAAAAAAAAGTCCAGAAAATCTAATTGTAGGATTTTTAATGAATTAATTGGAAAACTATGGTGGAAAATAAGTACTTGATCAATAACAAAAGTTCATCTCAATACTTTGTTATATACCCTTTGTTGGCAATGACAGAGGTCAAACGTTTTCTGTAAGTCTTCACAAGGTTTTCACACACTGTTGCTGGTATTTTGGGCCATTCCTCCATGCAGATCTCCTCTAGAGCCGTGATGTTTTAGGGTTGTCGCTGGGCAACACAGACTTTCAACTCCCTCCAAACATTTTCTATGGGGTTGAGATCTGGTGACTGGCTAGGCCACTCTAGGACCTTGAAATGCTTCTTACGAAGCCACTCCTTTGTTGCCCGGGCGGTGTGTTTGGGATCATTGTCATGCTGAATGACCCAGCCACGTTACATCCTCAATGCCCTTGCTGATGGGATGCTGATTTTCACTCAAAATATCACGATACATGGCTCCATTCATTCTTTCCTTTACACAGATCAGTCGCCCTGGTCCCTTTGCAGAAAAACAGCCCCAAAGCATGATGTTTCCACCCCCCATGCTTCACAGTAGGTATGGTGTTCTTTGGATGCAACTCAGCATTCTTTCTCCTCCAAACACGACGAGTTGAGTTTTTACCAAAAAGTTATATTTTGGTTCCATTTGACCATATGACATTCTTCCAATCCTCTTCTGGATCATCCAAATGCTCTCTAACAAACCTCAGACAGGCCTGGACATGTACTGGCTCAAGCAGGGGGACACGTCTGGCACTGCAGGATTTGAGTCCTTGGCGGCGTAGTGTGTTATTGATGGTAGCCTTTGTTACTTTGGTCCCAGCTCTCTGCAGGTCATTCACTAGGTCCCCCTGTGTGGTTCTGGGATTTTTGCTCACCGTTCTTGTGATCATTTTGACCCCACGGGGTGAGACGTTGCGAGGACCCCCGGAATTGCTCCCACAGTTGATTTCTTCAAACCAAGCTGCTTACCTATTGCAGATTCAGTCTTCCCAGCATGGTGCAGGTCCACAATTTTGTTTCTGGTGTCTTTTGACAGCTCTTTGGTCTTGGCCATAGTGGAGTTTGGAGTGTGACTGTTTCAGGTTGTGGACAGGTGTCTTTTATACTGATAACAAGTTCAAACAGGTGCCATTAATACAGGTAACGAGTGGAGGACAGAGGAGCCTCTTAAAGAAGAAGTTACAGGTCTGTAAGAGACAGAAATCTTGTTTGTTTGTAGGTGACCAAATACTTATTTTACCAAGGAATTTACCAATAAATTCATTAAAAATCATACAATGGGATTCTCTGTATTTCTTTTTCTAATTTTGTCTCTCAAAGTTGAAGTGTGCCTATGATGAAAATTACAGGCCTCTCATCTTTTTATGTGGGAGAACTTGCACAATTGGTGGCTGACTAAATACTTTTTTGCCCCACTGTATGTTCATCAATATTGTATGGAACCTACCAACCATGTTGAGGCTAATGATGTTGTTTGAGCTCCCTATAGCAATGATCGAAATATATTGAGCTCTCAGTTTTGTCGTCTTTTTTGTGGTCATATTCTGACTAGTGTAATTTTTATTGATTTATATTTATAGTTCTATTCATTTAGCAGATACTGTTATTCAGAAAAATGTACAAGAGCAATTTGGGCACCAAGACTTATTTTCCCCCTTTCGGTATTTGAACCGGCAACCGTTTGGTTACAAGCTCAAGGTTCTAATCAGTAGCCTGACAGTTACTGTGTACATGTATGATTTGGTTGCTGACCCTTCTGCCTTGACCCTTACACCTAGGCCAGACCTGATCCACCAATTGTGCTGAGAATGCATCGTTTTGTTGCAAGCCCATTCCATATTGCTATGCAGTATTTTTTTTATGTATGCGGCATGTATAAATAAAGGCTGATATGGCCGGTTGCCGGTTATCCGGCCCTTTTTAATTTGTCCAATAGAGACATAAATGCTACAAATAATGTATGGAGGAAGAGTTCATCTGATATTTGGCTACCAGCTCAGTAACTTTAACTTGTTGACTATATAAAAGTTCTCAATGATTTGTTAGCAACTGCACGTGTCAGCTTGAATTTCTGCCCCCTGCGATAACTTGGTCGCTACATACAAACTCTGTTCTAGCTAAAAGCTGTACAGCTAGTTTTTGTATTGTGTATTTGGGAGCTTTTTGTTCATTTTAGTCATTTCAATTATGTACGCCATACTTTTTACAAATAATATTTAATATATTTACAAATATATTCCCTTAATTCCGTCCTGACAATGCTTTCTGGAGCAGATTAGATGCTTATTTATAAATGGACAGTTTGCAGTTTGAATAACGCACACATTTTGGCCTGCAACACGCCCAATGCGATGCATCCGCAGAGTGGTGCGCATAGTGTTGTAGGTCTCTGCATCGTAACGCACATGTTCATTGGAAATGACTGACCTTCCGTGGTTACGCATATGCATGACAGATTTGGTCTGGCCAGGACAGACCTTGCTGTATGACTCTGATTCGGTCCTGTGCAATCCTCTGTCCGGCTTTGTCTTTCTTGACCTTGGCTGTTGCTGCCATCTCCTTGGCATCGTACAGCTGTGCAGTGAGCACCAGGTACCTGTCGTTCTACATGAGAACAGCGCGGGTCAGTGACACGTCCACGGTAAACCAGTGTAAGACACCACTTCAAACCACACGTGCCTGGGTTCCAGTCTGTCTGTGCTGTTTTCACAGTTTAATATAGATTTGTCATGCTAAACATTCTGTAAACAGATTGGAACCCAAGCTATTGTAAAAATACAGAACTCTTAATATGAATTGACCTACTGGGTCAAACTTTTCATCCAGTTCTGGGTTTCGCACCCTCTTCCCACTCTGCTCATCCGCTTCCTCGCTGCTCTCCTCGCTGGACTGCTCTGCATATCGAAGAATCCACTCCTTCATGCTGGCACCTTCATCTTTCACAGGAGCCTGTCAACATGGCCATGAGCATATTAACTCACAGGGATTCCATGGCTTACCAAGTTGAAGACATTATTTTCCTACATCTAGCATACGCAAACCTCCAAAATCACCTGATTGTCACAACTCACTTGTAAGTCTCTGCATAATTTTGGATTAGCCAAAACGGTTACAATGTACCTTCAGCTCCCAATTATTATGGCTTCTGATATTGAGCCGCAAGCGTGATATACTTCCCTAATTTTTTTGTTTGCTGCATGGACAAAAAACTCATCCAATGCCAGAGGTGTGCTGTATACGCACACAAAATCACCATGAACTGACAAGTTCAGGTGTCTAAGTACATTTTGTTCAGGCATTTATGCTTTATTAACAGAGAAGTTTTCACTGAACGAGCAGTGAGCTGGACTGTAACCCGTTTTGGCAGCTACACATGTACACTGGTCTGTAGAACTGGACCCTAGACCACTGGATGACATTTTAATCAGTTATTTTAAGGCCAGACCCAAGCACTGTTTCAACTCCCACACCAATCCAGTGAGCACAGTTAAAGCTTCATCCACAAAAACTGTTTCATTGTTATCGGTAATTTACAAAGCCTAGTTTTGGACCACAGTATGTTCCTCCTGATGTCGCCTTGCCACAATGTAATATTTGACTGAAATGTTTATTCTGTGCAATGCAAGAAGGGAAAATCTATGTTTTCTCCACCTTCGCTGGTTCTTTCTCTGACTGTTTAGTAGACTCAGGTTTGGGTGCTTGCGGTGGAGGCTGGAACTTGGTTTTGGTCTTATGCTTCTCTTCCTGCATTTTCTGACTGAAACCAGCCGGAAGTTCATCTGGAGGAGAGAAAGTAGAGGGAAGGAAAGAAGTTGAGGAGAGCAAGAGAGAAAGAAGCAAGTCAGTTTTAAAGAGGTGAATAAAAAAATGTTAAATTTTTTTATTTGATGTACACTGATGGCAACAATGCATAACAAATGAACTTGACCATCTCTCAGGTTCAGACAAAGCCAGTCAAGGGCAGAGTGTAGATCTCCTCCATACAAAATACTGCTTTTCATAGCTTCCTCAATATGTTCAGTCCTAAACTTGAACTTCTGCAGAGCTGTGTAGAGATCCTGTAAAACAAAGTAGCAGGCTATATCATGGATGTGTACCACAAAGCATGCAGCATGAAAATAGAAAAGAACAACAAAAATAAGACACACATGAGAATTGTGACACATCTTATTACCAGCAGTTTCTTATTGGTGAGTCTCCCTGATATCGGCCCTTTATCTCCATTCTCTTGCCTGAAATCATTGATCAGTTTGATGATTTTTTTCTCCAGGTCTGCTTGAATCACAACCTTAAACAGAGGGAGACTATATTTGTAAATGCTTATATAACATTTACTTAGTAATAATATGGTGATATAGATCAGGCCCATATTGATGTAGGCTAGTCTGATGAATAATCTGTGCAATTACTTTGAGAATCGACTTGTCACTGACGCCTCCTATGTCCACCTGTGCTGTGTTGGTGAGGCTGTAGGTCTTTGGACCTGTCAAATAGTCAAGGAACAGTAAGACTCACAAAGATGGTTTGATTAAACCCTTTAATAAGCATCCAACACTGACTCATGTAGCTAATAAAGTAGCTAGCAAACATTTATTATTCACCAACAGTTTACTAGTTACCGGTTTATCAGCAAATTATTTCAAGAGCGCCGGCTTCTGTGACCTAGCTGCACTCACACCGAACTATCAATACATTACTTGATAGAAGTGACAAACCTTTAGGTTTGTTTTCTTTCACAGCAGCTTTTGCAGGAGTTGGCTTATGCTTCTTTCCAGCGGTTGCAGGGTCTGCCACGCCGGTCCCAGCTGCAGACACATTGTTGTTGCCTCCTGCTGCCGGTGGGACTGGAGTGGTAGTGGATTTCTTTTTCTTTCCACCCATTGACAGACTAATAGGTGACTAAGGATTCATGAAATGGCAAAACATCTAAATTAATACGTTTAAAAAAATGTATGCACTCTGGCTACCCTATGAAAGCTAGCTAACTAGCTACCGTTGACTTTTCGTGCTAACGCTCACAACATACTGACACTAGATAGACAAGACAGCAGCACTCACCCGTTTCAATACACGTTATTACGCAGCTTTACTAGACCAGCTAGTATAGCGGAAGTATAAACGATTGACTATGTACGAAGGATTCATAAACGTGTTAGCTTTATACTCATAATAATGCCGTGGTTAGTTCCCAAAATAATAAAACGCACCTAAAACGTGTGTTATGAATTGGCATTTTCAGCTGCCGTACCGGAAATTATGCTTTGAATATTGTTGCATTGTGGGATTTGTGTGCTTTCCTTTTGCAATCATGGCGGATGCGTTTGGAGACGATTTGTTCAGCGTGTTTGAGGAAGATCAAACAATTTCTAGTACAAGGAAAATCGCTGTATCCGATAGAGGGTACGTATGCAATAGGGTTTAACTCGGTTAAGAACGTTATTTTCAGGTAATACAGTGGACACAACTATCACGTGGGTTCACAGACAGCATCATGTCTTGGAAAATGCTAATGCTAATGGATAGCTAGTTATTGCACACAGCCCACGTTTATGATGGGATTGTGTTTACGTTTTGTACTGGACATGCAAACCCTTGATAGTGATATTGTGTGTACAAGATAATAAGAATAAACCCTTTCTCCACGTGTGGTTAATTGAAAATTATATGATAATGATGTAGGATGCGGTCTAGATAGCCAACTGTTATCTACCCTAAGTCATAGTCGCGCTGACACAGTGCCACTGCGATGTACAGTACTTAATATACCGGGATTACCAATTTCTAGTTACCAAAGGAGATATCAGACAGACACGGCAGAGGACATATGCCTACCCTTCTACGTCTGCTTATAACAAGTGGCCGTTCTTTAGTAACTGTGTATTCCTCCCTCCCGCTAGGAAAGTAACCAGTAAAAATGGCAAAGGAGTAAAAGAATCTGCAACCGCAACCAAGCGGGAAGCTGATACCGATGGGACAGACGAGGTGGTGTTTGAGAAAAAGACAAAACTGGAGACTGTCTCTACAGAGGAGATCAAGTAAGATGGTATTGCATTTGTAGGTGTGGGTGGTCTGGGGTGGTAATAATGTATGCTCTTAGTTAACTGCTGCAGCATGCGTTTGAATCCGCCTTTATTTCAGCACTGTTCCGCCTTTATTCCGACTGGCCCACTACTTAGAAATAAGTGTCAAAAACAGACCAATATGCCAGGTCAATTTCATTGCTTTGCACTATGTTTTACGATCCCTTGTTGATATGGGAACAACTAGTTTTGTGATATGTAAACACAAGTCAAGTGTTAATTAATCTTTGTCAGTTAACAGGTTGAATACTAATGAATGTGAAACTTTTCAGTCTTGCGGACTGCATGCCTAAAGTAAAGGTGGAACCGGTTGAGACAGTGGAAGGATGCAATCACGAGGTATCTTTTACTCTTTAGGTTGGCCTTTATACCAGTATTGCAAATTGCTTCCCTTTACAGAAACATCCTTTTTCCTACAGGTGGCACTACCAGCCAATGAGGAGTACACACCTCTAAAGCCTCGTGTGGGGAAAGCTGCCAAGGTACCTGTTGGAATTCATCTTTCCTCTGATTGAATAGGAATACCTTGCGGTTAAATTGACTGTCTGTATTGGACATCCATGTCAAGTAACTAAAGTCCACCATCCATGTTTCTGTTTCGGATGGGCGTTTACCACGCTGTTGCTTTTTAGATAGTGTTACGGAATTTTTGAGGATATTTAAAAATGCATTTAGGGTTTTTAATTTCATGTAATGTTTTTAAATTCCGAAGGTCACAAGGAGAGCCAGTGTTGTTTCTTTATTATGTTAACTCAGTGGCCAGTTTGCAGAAGATAAGCACACCGACAGAGGTAGAGAGCAATAGCAGTAGCCAGGCCAGCATGGCTACAGATCTTGTACTTAACAATATCTGTCAACTTATGAGTGCCATCTGTAATAGTGTAGCAAAGCTTGCCGGTTTTAAGGTTATTTGGCTAAATTTACATGCAGCACACATCTTATTCCACATTTTATGACGTTAGTGATTTGCAGCACGCATGGGGCATATCTGACTAGGATAAATGTCATACTCTGATTGGCCTACTATAGATGAAGTACCTGTCTATTTATAAGGGGCCTCTAATAACAATAAATGTCAATGTTTTGTTTTATTAAAGTACTCATTAGAGATGTCATACCAAATCCGGGTATATGACAACGCCATGTTTAGAATGTCATTTAAAAGCTATATGAGCCTTAAATAGTCTGATAAGTTGCCATGTCCATGCCCTGGTTTTTGCTAACATTGTATTAATATTTTAGGAGTACCCCTTCATTCTGGATCCCTTCCAACGCGAGGCCATTCTGTGTATCGACAACAACCAGTCAGTGCTGGTGTCCGCCCACACCTCTGCAGGAAAGACCGTCTGTGCAGAGTAAGTCAGAATCACGAATACAGAGTTTTCGCACAACTGAGTTTAGCCGATCAAATCCGGGCTGTAATGCGCTGTCTGATGCATTGTCAATCGGGTCAGCAAGATGCAGCAGAAAGGACTGTATAAATGCTAGCCTCCCTCACACTTTTCCTGTCTTTGACCTGTCCTTCTTTAGGTACGCCATAGCTCTGGCTCTGAGGGAGAAACAGCGGGTGATCTTTACCAGTCCCATCAAGGCCCTGAGTAACCAGAAGTACAGAGAGATGTACGAAGAGTTCCAGGATGTGGGCCTGATGACCGGCGATGTCACCATTAACCCCACGGCCTCCTGCCTCGTCATGACAACTGAGGTGGGGTGTCATGGCATCCAGCCGCCTTCGCATTATCGCCATCATCACATTGCCATTATGGCCCCCAATTGCGGTATTTCATTTCATGTTAGGTTACGAACGCAGCGAGACGTTAACTAATCTCTTTCCAGATCTTGAGGAGCATGTTGTACCGCGGCTCTGAGGTCATGAGGGAGGTGGCCTGGGTGGTCTTCGACGAGATCCACTACATGAGGGATGCGGAGCGTGGCGTGGTGTGGGAGGAGACCATCATCCTGCTTCCCGACAACGTCCACTATGTCTTTCTGTCTGCCACCATCCCGAACGCCAAGCAGTTTGCTGAGTGGATCTGCCACCTCCACAAACAGGTGGGCTTATGCTCTGCGGTGAAGGTGTTGGGTTGACTGTTGAAAGATCTTAGGTTCAAGACCCGCTCAGGGCTACTTTGCAATGAATCTTCCTGAACGGTTGAATAACCTCCGCTGGGTGGTCCGGTCTTATTCCAATTAACCAACTTCAGTTAACCTGGCCACGTCACTGACCTTTCAGTTTTGAAAGGCAGAGAACCCAGAAATATACACTCCTCAAGAGAACACGTAATCATCACAGTATAACATCAAGTCAATGATTTCCCTAAAGTATCAATCTGTCCAGTTAGGAAGCATAAACAATTATGAATCAGTGTCACCTGTTTTATTGCAAATGAATGTGACAACAGGTGCACTGGAGAGGCAAAAGCTAGACAACCCCCAAAAGGGAATGGTTCTACAGGTTGTGGCCACAGATAATATGGCTCTGTCCTTTTCCTTAATGATTGTTCTCTAGTTTTGTGTTTTGCTAGTGTCCTTCTCACTACTGGTAGCATGAGGTGATACCTGCAGCCCATTCAGGTTGCACAGGTAGTCCAGCTTCTCCAGGATGGCACATCCATATGTGGTTTGCTGTGTCTCCCAGTACAATCTCAAGAGGCTGGGGGCCAGGAGACCGGCCATTACATGAGAGCTGGATATCAATCCAGCAGCAGGACCGGTATCTGCTCCTCTGTGCGAGGAGGAACAGGAGGAGCCCTGCCAGAGCCCTACAAAATGATCTCCAGCGGGCTACTGGTGTGCTTGTTTCTGAACATCAGATGCAGACTGATGTTTGCATCTCCCTCATGGAGTGTGCTCACAGCCCAGCACCATGCAGCTCGATTGGGATTCACAATTGACACCCCGTTCTCATGTGACAGACTGAAAGTGTTTGGAGATGCTGTGGTGAACAATTATGCTTCCTGTGGCATATCCTTGGAGAGTAGGACAGACCGCCAGCTGCTAGCCAACAGTACCTTGACTGCTGTTAGGTAGCAGGATGAAATCCTCAGACCTATTGTCAGATCTTACGCTGGTGCAGTGGGCCCTGGGTTCCTCCAGAGTGTGTAGGCAGTTCCTGAATGATGAAGAAATTGATGCCATTGACTGGCCCTCACGTTTCCCTAGAACTGAATCCATTTGAAAACATCTGGGATGTTACGTATTGATGCATCTAATGCCACCAAGTAGAGCCACAGACTGTCCAGGAGCTCACTGATGCCCTGATCCAGGTCTGGGAGGAGAACCCCCAGGACACCATCCACTGTCTTATTATAAACATGCCCCGATGTTGTCGGGAGTGAGTCAAATTACCGCAAGTTGGAACAGCCTATGATTTCAATTGTTTACTTTGATTATTGTGTGAGTTTGAATCCAGCCCTGTATCGGTTGGATATTTTGATTTCCATTGACTGTTGTTACATCGTTACGTTCTCAACAAATTACACAATGTACAGCAATGATTTTCATCATTTATGCATCTCATTCATCAAGACCCGATGTGTGGTTTAAGTGTTCCTATAATTTTTTTGATTAGATTCAACGGTTTCATTGAACAGTGCAAGTACAGTACAATGAAGTGCAAATGGAGGAGTGCAGAAAAAGTTCAAGAATAAGTATCTACAAGTGTAATGAATACGTGTGCAATTAATGCAAGTGAATTACATATGGAAATTCTACAAAGGTACAGAAAATAAACAGGTATTAAGTATTATTCATGTAGAAGTGGGAAATATTTGTGGCAATTATGATTGGCGTTCTGATTTTGCATTTGAGGCAAATTGTAGGAATTAGGAAACATGTGCAACTGAAATGCAGGGAACAGTCAGACTGCTCTTTGTAGAGTGATCTATATGAGGTTCCCAAGTTTGACATGTGTGTAACAATTGAAAATGCAAAAAAAGTAGCCGTTTTAAATATGCAGTGAGGGCAGGATGAAGGTGCAGGTTGGCATGTGCAAATGAAATACAGGAATACTAGCAATGACACGTGAACCGAGAAATCTTATCAGGCTTGTCCAGTAGTGCAGAGGGTGGGTATGGTTAGTGATGGGAAGTCAGTGTTCAGCAGTGTTACAGCAGATGGAAAGAAACTGTTCCTGAGCCTGCTGGTGTGGGAATGGAGAGACCTGTACCTCCTGCCTGATGGGAGGAGGGCAAACAGATTGTGGTGTGTTCCTTATCTGTGTACATTTACACAGATGTAGCATTACGATTGAATTCAATGGTTGAACGTTTTTTTGGGGTGTCTTGGCGTTTGGTTGCTCATGCTGTTTACTTCCTTCTGTCCCCGCCAGCCCTGTCACGTGGTCTACACAGACTACCGGCCCACGCCCCTGCAGCATTACATCTTCCCAGCAGGGGGCGACGGACTTCACCTTGTGGTGGATGAGAACGTAAGGAAACTGGTGGTCTCTGACTTGCCCATGACAACACATTGTATTCTACCTTATCCATATAAATGCACACACACAACTTGAAATATACTGTCTTCTCTTGCTCATGTTTTTAATAATTGATAAATGTCTTCATATAATTAATTGGGGGTGTGTCATTCTAAATAATTAAGAACGGTGTTGGTTGTCTTGCTCCTTTGATGTAACAGCCCAGGTAGGTTACAGTATTGGGAGTGAAGCCAGTCTTCATTTAATTAATTCAGTTTATTTTCCAGCGTTGGCTGAACGAGCGTTCAAAGAACGATGGACAACTTATAATGCTGAAACTTTCTAATGTTATTCAGTGTTGAGCCTCAACATGCGAGTCGCATGGTTGTGAAATGGGGTGAAGTGGTGGGGTCAGATGATTGGTTAAGGTTGCTGACTGATTCGCTTTGCTGGTCTCCTCCAGGGAGAGTTCAGAGAGGACAACTTCAACACGGCCATGCAGGTGCTGAGAGACACCGGCGACTCGGGAGGCAGCGGAGGGGGCAAGTGGGACCCCAAGGGACGAAAAGGGGGAACCCGAGGTGTGTGTCAGTTGAACTCTGTTTTGCTTTTTTTAGTCGGTTGAGTGGAGCACAATTCTGGAATCACCCTTTTTCAATGCGTTTCTCCTCAGGGCCGTCGAATGTGTTTAAGATCGTGAAGATGATCATGGAGAGGAACTTCCAGCCTGTCATTATTTTCAGCTTCAGTAAAAAAGAGTGCGAGGCCTACGCTCTGCAGGTGTCCAAGCTCGACTTCAACACAGGTATGGTTTTCCCCTCTTGTCGGTTTTGCAGTGTAATGGCCAAACCCCAATGAAAGTCCCAGACGGTGTCCGAACTTCTCTTTAATAGTGCTAGTAAGGTCGTTATTACTGACAGACAAGCGGGCCATGTCTTCTGAGGCCTCAACCCACTTCATAAAATGTAACTGTTCGTCTTGTGCAAAAACATAGTGGCTGTAATGATCATGTAGTCTTATCTTCATCCGGGTGGGCCTGAAGAGGCAGCCAGCCCTCGGCCTGGTTCCTCTCTAGGTTTCTTCCTAAATCTGAAACCTACTAGGGAGATGGCTACTGTGCATTAACTCTTGTTTTTTGCTCTTTGGGATTTTAGGCTGGGTATCTGTAAACTGACTTTGTGACAACTACTGACGTAAAAAGAGCTTTATACATTTTGATTTCATCTATCAACCTTTCTGGCGGCAGCTGGTCAGACCAAAACTGACTAAGGTCTTGAAAGGCTAGGGCCTTCTCTGCTGCACTCGTATATGGCATATGCCCTGGCAGAATGTATGGAATGGAAAGAAATTTGTTTAGATTCTGCAGTGTTTTTTTCACCCTTATTTCAGTTGTAGTGTTCCAGGATTACCACTGGAAGGCATTGTAGAGCTTAGAAGCTGAAGGCAGCCCTCAGGAACCTAATTTGCGGCTAGCAAAACAGTTTTTTATGAAGTTTCCTCAGCATGGCCTCCTCATTTTGGGGTCAACCTCAGCATTTTTACCAGTGTTCTACTCAACTGTCACAAGTTCACAACTGTCTAAGTTTTCTGCAGTTGGCTGGCAGCTGATCATACCATATACATTTACTGATGCGAAGCCAGCACTGCAGAAAGGACCTACCTAACCCCTCAATACCAGAATGGTACTAGGTTCACTTAAAAGTAGTGCACTGTGTAGGAGAGAGGGTGCTGTTTGAGACACCATTCAGCACGTGACTGGACCCTGTGTCAGTAGGTTTAGCAGGGTATTCTGGTGCCGATGCCGGGCTGCGGATCAACACTGGTCACGCCTAACCGTGAACAATGCATGACTCCCAAGTCTTTCCGGCATAGTTGGCCCAACTTTTTGATTAATCATCATTCGATTAGACCAGTTACGTGCGAGAACAACAGACTATCGCTTCACTCGGGCCCGAAGAACGTGTCAACCACTCTTTCTCAAGCTGATATGAATATGGGAATTGTGCTTCCTCATCTGTATTTTGAAGGGTTTGCTGCCCCCACCCTGGTTTGCGCTGCCTAGTTTCTGAGGAAGGAAAGACAACACGGGCCATTGATCATTGATGATGGAGCCGGTTTCTCCAGGCATGACTGGACCTGGGTGATTCTGTTTTGGAAATGGTTTCACTTCAGCGTGCCCTACGGTTCAAAACAAACAAATATTTGGACACTGTGTCTATCTGTCTCTTTCACTAGGGTTTTGCAACACACTGCCATCGAAACATCTTGAGTAACATTTTCTGTTAGCACAGTCACACTTAAGCCGTACAATATATAAGATAGTTTGGGCTATATGGTGTTTGGTTTTCATTGAGGCTTTTACAGGAATTTCTAAATATTTCTTTTTTTAGACAGTGTCTGTGCTACTGCTTTCTGCTGCTCTAGTTTCGAACAGGGCGATGGCTATAGCATGGGATATGGAATACAAGTGCTTTTGACACACTTTCATATCTGGCTTGCCCTCCCTGGAACCTAAAGCCTGTTTATCTCATTACTCAATACACAAGCAGTATTTGAAATGGCGTCACGTTAAGAAGCTGCACGGTTGTGGGATTAGCATCAGGGTTTATAGCAGCAGAGCTGCTTGCCTGTTGTTTTCAGGTTTAGGCGAGCTGTTCTAGCTCTGCGGTGGGAGAGGGTTGTAGTCGCCTAATTATGTGCAGCCACGTGTCTCTCTTGGTCAGGCTCTCTTTTTGTCTGTTCATTTCTCCCTTTGTCTTAGCATGAACAAGGTGCAAGTTGGTACCAGTAAATGTTCTTTTAAATTCTAAAATGGCCTCTTTCTAGACATCCCTCTTCTCGAAATCCCTCTTTCTCGACATCTCTCTTTTTCTTTTTCTGTCCATCTCTCTGGGTTAATTCCTTTTATGGTGCTGTGGCTCTGGTTTCTGTGGACCTGTCAGGCCTGCCTCACTGCTTACTTCAGGGCTTCTTCTGCCTCCTGGGCCCAGGCAGCCTCTAAGACAGCCGTGACAGTGTTTGGTGCTCATAGGCCCTGGTCCACCAGCTACGTCAACACAGATTTGCTGTCTGATAACCAGTCACCTGTTAACATCTTGTCCCCAGTTGACTTCAGTAAGTTCCTATCTGTCATCCTGTTCATACGCTGTGTCGTTACAATAAGTAGCCTCGTCGCCTCCACAGCTACTTCTAATATAATAGCTGGTGTCTGGGGTCAGACGTTGTTGTATAAATAGGATGTAACTTGACTACCGTGCCACCAGTATCAGACTTGGTGGTATCCGCTGGTAGGTTTGCACGGTGTCGGTCTGATTGCTGGCTGACAGGTGGTGTCCGTTGAGCGCTGGGACTGTGCGGTGCTGTGTCGGTGACGTTTTGGCAGCTTGACGCGAGGCGTGAACCACTACAGGGCCCTGTTGATGGCATTTTTGGATTGGAGAATGTCAGTCCTTTTGGAGTTGCACTTGTGTTTTTTTCTTCGGTTTGGGCCGTCCAAGGCAAGACGTTAGCATTGTGTTTGTTGAATTACTCCTGAGATTAGTTTGTCTTTGTCATGGAAACTTAGCTATGTGTGCTGTGTGGATTCATCACTCTGTGTTGTGGGTGTTGGCCGTTTTTAGTGCAAGTTTGGGACCAGTGCCGGAGAGCTGATGGAAGCCAGTGGCTTGCCCATGGACTGTCTGCTCTCTCTCGAGGCCCAGGGGCCTCGTTGGCCTTCGCCCAGGGGCCTCGTTGGCCTTCGCCCAGGGGCCTCGTTGGCCTTCGCCCAGGGGCCTCGTTGGCCTTCGCCCAGGGGCCTCGTTGGCCTTCGCCCAGGGGCCTCGTTGGCCTTCGCCCAGGGGCCTCGTTGGCCTTCGCCCAGGGGCCTCGTTGGCCTTCGCCCAGGGGCCTCGT
>JACXGJ010008053.1:0-28409 GCA_016801105.1 Esox niger | reverse complement strand
CTGTCTGTCACACAGAACCACTGACCCCATGATGCTCACTGACTATTACACAAACCAAAGTTAATAACTCTCGTGTGCACCATTTCCCAGTAAACGTTTCTTCATATGAAATTCAGTGGCGACAGAGAGGAAAAGGGATTTAGTGAAAACGTGCAAGACTCTAGGACGGTGTTAAAGCGTTTCACTCTTGAAGTATTCCCGTAATGACAGCTTTCTGCACAACATGGTCTATGGCCCTAGGTCTCTATAGCCTCAGGCAGTATTCCAGCTGTGTCTAGTCAGCATCCCCTGAGGATTTAACCACCCACACCACGCGCACGCACACACACGCGCAAGAACGCACGCACTGTCTCCATGGGGATGGGAAAGATCTATCACATTGCACGGTGAAGGCCACTTTGGATGGTGGGAGGCAAAGAGACAGTGAAGGCTGCCTCCGATAGAGCAAGAGAGTACAAGTGCCCCTCTTAGGTTCAAGGTGCTCGCTGCTGACTGAGCAAACCTCACCATCTGCAACTAGTGTTAAACAGACAGCTAACATGCAACCGCTAACATACAAACACGTCAGCCTAACATAATGCAGAGGGTAATGTGAACATGTTTCAAGTACCATGAACATATTACGAAAGACCAACACATGGTGCCCCAAATGACACACTCTTCACAAAATACCGTGTGATTAACTAGACCCCCTCCAAATATTCTATACTACCCGGCAAATAGGGTGCAATATAGATATCTGTTGTCTGACACCCTATCTGTGATTCCGGCTGCTTCTTGTCCAAGTAACTCCCAGGGCACACCCCCCTTTTTCCAGGCAAAGCATGAGTGAATCCTCTGAACAAGGACCCTACGGAGAATGCAGGCTTCCAGCCCACGATAGAGGCTAGACATCGCCACCCTGGCCAATACGGCTAACAACCGCCCCGGGCGGAGCCTCCTACCGCCGACGCTCGTCCGCCAGGAGCGGCCGTTGCCAAGCTGGTCGACGCCTGGCTACTCACACGACAATGCGGCGGTCCAGGAACCAGTACTTGCGGCGGTGGCGGTCGTAGCCGATGGGCAGCTGGCGGATGTACGGCCGGCTCTTCTGCACCTCCGTCACGCAGTCCGCCACCCCGGGCACCTTGTGGGCGCTGCACACCTCGCACTGCCACTCGTCCTCTGGCACCTCCACCAGCGGCGGCTTGACGCACTCCAGGTGGTAGACGGCCGAGCACGTCTCGCAGCAGAGGAGGTCGCCCAGCCGGTGGCACACCCGGCAGTGGTCGTCGTAGGCAACCGCGCCCTCCGACATCAGTTCCTCCCTAGCCAGGTTGGTGGTCAGGAACTGGTCCACAAGGAACTGGAGGACCTTGATTTTGCTCTCAAGAGGCTCGTACGGGTACTCCTCGCCCTCCTGCAAAGGCAGCACGTGGTGGTACTCTCGGTCGCTCTCGCAGTAGGCGCGCACCACCTCGGGCCACGTCATGCCGTCGATGAAGTAGAGCGTGGAGTTGACGCTGTCCTTGAGGTCGGCCGGGCCGAACGTGGTGTTGGACGTGTCCTCCTCGCGCAGGATGGCTTTGAGCAGGGCGATGTGGGTCTCGGCCAGCAGGGTGCACTGCTCCTGGCCGGCCAGCGCCGCGCAGAAGTCCTCGAAGCGGAACGGCGAGAGGCGCAGCACCGAGCCGAAGTTGCGGAGCACCTCGTAGACGGCCGAGATGTTGAGGAGCTGATTGGCCGGCACCAGGAGGTCCTCGGACGACTTGGGCAGGTCCAGGGGCGGCACCTCCTTGTTCTCGAAGATGGGCGAGCGGGGCCGGTGAGGGCGCCTCCCCCTTCGCCCTGCGAGAAGTGCAAGCGGGACAGAGAGAAAGACCAAGAAGTAGAAATGCAATGAATTAAATCAGTCAGGAGACATGGAATGACGTCAGGGTATAAAGAGGGTGCAACGATGCGCGAGAGACTTGCCACAAAGTACAAAGACACAGTGAGAGGGTTGATTTGGCCGCAGCGGTCCACATGGTGTCAATATAAATCACACATCAACGTATTAGTGTGTAACTATGTTGTTACAGTTTAGAGACATGACCGTAATGACCGGGTGCACTGCTTAGTTCAGGCGAATCGGCTTTGCTGTACATTATATTAATAATAACCCAGTGGAATTTATCACCCTTACCATGACTACCATGGATATCACTTTTGAAAGGCGTTTATGACACCAAATGTGTGCTTTTGGGAGTCGTATTGAATTCGGAAGAACGCTGACAATTTAAATTAGCCAACCTAGCACCTGGTACTTAAGCATTCGCAGTGCATGTGAGAATTTGGCATTTCCTCAATCACTCTACTGCGGCCAAGAGCACCAGTGCTACTCTACGATCAGGTCCTTCAGTCCCTATAGCCTTACTGGTGACAATCCAAAAGGCAGGGATTATCTTTACCAATACGAGTCCTAATCAATTTCAGAAGTCTGAATTTGAAGGCCTTGATCCACAGCCTGTGATGTCGGTACTTAAATAGACAAACAAGCACTTCTCCCCATGTGCATCCAGACAAGAGTACGATTTTAAAAAAATGTCTTTGTTCCAGCCGGCTTCATGCAAAGTGCATGTTTGCGTGTGTTGATAGGTCACATGAAAGGCACATAAACCACTCTGAGCATAATACAGACATATTCACATGGCAAGCAGGTCTATTTGTGGTCGTAGGTTATTTGTGCAATCTTCCTGAACAACTTATGGCACGACACTAGGGTGCAATGGAAAGGTATGATTCAAGTAATATCATGTGGTCTAGGCGTTATATTTATGTGCTTTACGGCATGTGGGCTAGGTAAGGAACGCCCTTTTCCTACAGACATCAAGAGAAGTACCATATATGTATTAATAATTTCAAGGAGAAAAGACTGTACAGTTCACTGCGGAACCATACACATTTGAGGGGGGTAAAGTTTCCCTCTAAAGTGGGTCGATTGATAATCTAATATTTAAAACACTACATGAGATCAGAAAATGTTGATAACTGTAAACAAATGTTAAGCTTAATCCTGGTTAAAACGGTGTCTAAATGAAGTACAACATCAATTATATAAAATGTCACTAATATTTTTGACATGCAGCGGAACAATATATTTTCCAAACCTGTTCAATAATAATTTCAAATGAGGTCGCCCTCGATCTTGCACGTTTGCGAGGATGAAAAGGCATCGCTATGGTTACGGTACAACTTAGTACGTAATATTATAATGAGTACAGGCTGCAACAGGTGAAATTGAGCGCCTCTTTTCAAAACAAAGGGTCCAGCGAAGTCCTGTCAGACTATTCGATCACATACCTCACGGAATATTACGCGAACACTTGACATTTGGAAGATACTTCTTCACTAAGCCGCTTCTGATTAGAGTCCATTTGTTGTTTACAAACGAATAAAATGTATAATACTAAATAGGCATGCAAGTCAACGCGATTAAACACTAATATCGATTCTCTAAAATGGGGGAAAAAAATCTTACGCTATACTTTAATGTAAGGGACGGTTTGTTGACACCTGCAAATATTTTTACTTTAACAAAATGAACTGATGCAAAGTTAAAGCTTAATGTATCTCTGAAAGTAAATACTCTGAAAATAATGTTGCGTGCACAATAATGCAGTAATGCAACGATGCAACTTAAATGCTATTGCAATAATCTCCATTTTTAAATATGTGATCTTGGTAATGAATTTGCATGAAGTTGAAGGTTTTCGTAACAGAAAACATGTTAGGCGACAGTAGTGTGCACAGTGCAGGAGATACCAAGCGATCGCCGAAGCTCCGTAAACAAAGGCCTGTTTCTGAGGGGAAACTCCATTTTGAACAATGCAGCTTGCTTCTCAAATGGGCTAAATGAAAACTATAGTGGTTTGCAGGTGCATTTGGAAATGTTCTTCACATTGTTTAGCCCAAGTGGGCTTTTGCAAGTTGACGTACCTGGAGTGCTGCCGTGCGTGCTATGGCTTCGAAAGCTGCTCTCCGTACAGTAGCTAGCATCATCCTCATCTGGTAATTCTTCGAGAAAATCGGACTCGTTGTCCACGGCCTCTTCGTAGTCTGAGGAGGGATTCTCGTGTAAAAGTTCGTCCTCCTCGGACCTCAAACTAATATTATCCTCTTCCTCATCGCTATTGTCATCGTATACCACCTTGCACGGTGGCCGTCTCCCCCTGCTGCCGCGACCACCTCTCGAACCCCTGCCTCTTCCTCTGCCTTTGCCCCGCGATGTCGTCGTTGCTCCAACTTTCCTCCGGCCCCTGGACGAATGGTAGTTTTCTCTACGTTGAGTTTCTGTATCACCGGTATCTACCATCGAACTTCGTCCGCGGCCACGTCCTCGGCCCCTTCCTCTTCCCCGGCTACCTCTCCCTCTACCTCTTGAACCGCGAACTGGCCCGGGGGAAACCTCTTGAATCTCCGCTGCCTGTTTGGGCGGCCTTCCTCTTCTACCCCTCATTGTAGCAGTTGTATTATTTTCAACTTCAATTTTAGCGCGCGAGTAACCCACGCAAACCTAAAAAAACGAATACCCTCGGAAACCTTAATCACTGTTGCGATAGCCCCAATTTGTCCCACCAAGCCACGGACTCAATTTAAGGTAGAAAGCTCAAACCGAATGGCCGGCGTCCCGCTTTGGGTCGCCTGCAGTCGCCATTTTTCTTCGCATCTCTCCCTCCACTGAACAGCAGGCCCTGTATGGAGGTCACGTGACTACTATTCTACAATAGATTCATTTGCCATGTTTCGTTCCTAAAATGTTATCATTGCAAACGTGATGTCCCACGATTGTTTATTTACGTTCGCTTGTCATGCCAAAATGTCGATTTATAACAGTGTAACAGCGTTGTAAAGGTGCATGCAGGACGTCGTCTTCGTTCTAGC
Organism: Esox niger; assembly: GCA_016801105.1. NCBI lineage: Eukaryota > Metazoa > Chordata > Actinopteri > Esociformes > Esocidae > Esox > Esox niger. The sequence goes on along the minus strand of JACXGJ010008053.1, from coordinate 23,507 downwards.
GAGAAGACAAGCAAGCACAGCTACGTAGTTAGTCTCAGTCAAGAGAAAGACAGTTTTGTCTTTCTGTTTTAAGACAGTTCAGAGTTAATTAGCTAATGTATTTATTTTTTAGGCATTTGTTCACAATTTGGCTACTATAAATAATGTTGCAATTTATTGATAATAATAATAATAATAATGAAATAGACTTAATATATAGTGTTGCTAATTGATCACTATTATATTACTAACAAATATTGCATATGGCTTGCAATGTGAAACTCATACTGAAGCCGTAAATACATTTAAATTACAGTAACACTCTTATCCATGTTCTATTAAGATGATAAAGATGATAATGCATAGTATTCCTACTGATATCTGGTGTAATTTATAAAAGGAAATCCGTTGTAGCACTTTGTACGCTCAGACTATTTGTTAGCGAAATAGAACCAATAATGTAAATTAAACAGTAAATTAATACGACCACTTTTTTATTTCAAAGAGTAAGTCTTAACTTTTAATATTTTTATGACCGTTAATATTAATAGATTAGCCGTCCGCTACAGTAGGATGTAAGCACAAATCTTTGCCATTAATTCCGTCAATTCAGCATGGATGGAGACAACTTACAACAAATGTATCAGTTGGTTTCATTGTTAACTTATTTTCTTTTTTTCCGCATCTTTTATTAATTGTCATGTTTTGATATAACCTAATTCTGATATCTCTATGCACCCAAATATGTTTGAAGGCTTGTGGTATATTTTCTAAAACCTTTCTAATCGAAGCAATGATTTTGCGGAAGTCGTCATACATTTTCATTATAACATTTTAAAACAGCAAATACAATCAATACTTAAGGTTATTTAATCAAAAAACATCAAAATTGTCAGCGTAATCTCCTGGATTGGTTTAAAAGGAACCTCAACAACGGTGCTATAGACTGAGTTGTCGTGGCCGAGTGGTTAAGGCGATGGACTAGAAATCCATTGGGATCTTCCCGCGCAGGTTCGAATCCTGCCGACAACGATTCGCTTTTTGATGTGCCTTTCTAAGGTATTTGACAGGTGTTGCCCAAATTCCACTATTTATTCACACAAAACACCCACGTTTTACATTTCCATCTACTTCCATGAAAGGAATGTCTCAATATTTCACAAAATCTTACAAAAAATTAAAAGCACTACGAAGAACAGCACCTCCTAGTGTTCAAACATATTTCTCATGTTACTATAACATTCATTCGCTAGTACGGATTCGGTTTTACTCTATAACCATGCTAAAAAGAAATATGTCTTACCCATGGAACTCAAAATAAATGTTTGGTTAACTTCTGTATAAAGAACTAAACAAGCATTCAATTAATTATGTGACAAAGGCATGGGACACTGCGTAATGGGGTATTTTTAATAAGAAAAACAGCAGAGTGAATCAGAACTCACTTTGTTAGAATTCATCTCAAAAAGCAAAGTTAGAAAACATGTAAAACATCAATGTTTGAATTTATAAATTGAGTCGAAATAGCTTTTCTGACAATTTAAAAACATTAAATCAACTTCAAGATTGGCAATCAAAGTTAACCTGCATATCCACATTTACATGTCAGCATTCTTTATCAAATACGTTACACATTTCTATGCCATGTTGCAGTATCATGGGACTATATACTTTGCATAATTCAGATTGGCAAATTTTACAATACATTTTCTCAGTTTACACAACCACAAACAAACTGGTTATGGAGACCAGGTACAGCAAATCCTGAACCGGAGTGACATGGGATTCACACAAATGGAAATCCATAACTGATCCCAGGGCTCTATTCTTATACAGCCTACTTTTAGAGGTAGAATCTTAATTCGATCGTAACCTATTTAGCAGGACTTTTAAAAGTATATTTGATGTTCCAGATGTTTCTGCAGAATGCACCTTTCCCCAGACATGCCTGACTTGATTTTCCCCAACATTAAGTGTAAAACCCCTACAGCCTTTCCTAACCATTAGTTATAATTCAGTCAATAACACAGGTTACTGCATGACTATTTAACTGCTGTAGCAAACGGTCTCAAATTTACATCTGATATCTGCATGGTCGTTTTTGACCAGAAAGCAGGTGCAGACTAGGTATAAACAGGAGGAAGGTATGATACAGCACTTTACATTAGAGGAAAACAAATACAAAACAGGAAACATTTAAAAGGACAGCTACACACGGTGGTCAATGGGCAGTTTATTAAAAGAAACTGTACATATAGTCTAAAATAGCTCAATGACTTCGATTGAGTACTGGCCGATGTCCTTTGACGGCTTCATTCGGTGCAGCTCTTTAAAACTGTCCTCGATCTTTCCTAGTTCCGAGAAAAGTCTCACCTGGAGTGGTTTGATTGGGAAAGACGTTGACATTTAAAGTCTTGGTAGTTTACAGAAGGTAGTCTGCCTAACAGGTAGGCATGACAAAATCCACTAAAACAAATTTATTATTTACTCCGAGGACTCAAGGGAAATGACATACCTGGGATTTGACAAAGAAATGGAGATTTGAGAGCAATCCTTTAGCATCCGGAACCATGACCAGGACCATAAAATGAGCGTCCAAAAGCAAGCACACCCAATCAATGATCTAGAAAACAAACAATAATTACAATACACTATAGTTTTTGTAAAAACAGTGGTTCTGTAAGAAGGAAAATTTATTCAGAAATAGTGGTTCAGTATTTTACCACTTTAAACAATAGGGGAATTTGCCCTTCATTATATTACAGCTAATATAAACACCTATAGAGTTCAGTGTATACTAAATACACAATTGGTATAAGCTACCAATGTTATACGACCTTTTACATCATTTTTATTTTGTATTAAAATAAAAGATGCTTTAATTTACAAACCTGTGTCATTGTTGGTGATCTCAAACCCGGCATTTGTGTGTAAGCGTCTTGGGAATATTTAAAATAAAGGAACTGTAGGTACTGAAGAAAGAGCTAGAAGAAGTGGACAGGATTCAGATCAGTCTTTCAAAATATACTCAAAGCCTCACACTGCTGAGTATATCTGCTGAGTATAGGTTATTGGGGTTAGCATTATTCAATCATGACCAAAGAGTAGGTACCCTTGCACTTTATTTAAATAGCAAAAAAATGCTAATTCAGATCTACCAGATTATTTGGTCTCCACAATTATTTCACTGTTAATATAACTCAGAACCTAATGTATCCTATAAAACTGACAAGAAATTTACACCATAAAATCTATATTTGCTGGCACAGCCTTTGGCCAAAATAACCGCAAAATGTCCAGAACTTTGTCCTACCATACAAAGAAATATACGTTGAGACCAAAATATTTTTACATTTCAACAGTTTTGAAAAAGAAATGGTGCATTATTTGAATAAAGTGCAAAGGTGTCAATACTTCTGGCCTTTGACTAGTTAAGGTGGAGATAAGGGTGGGTACTCACTATGACCTGCTGGGAGTTGAGGTCTTTCAGGTGGGGGAGCAGCAAGCTGTCACTGTATGGCGTCTGCAGCACCTCATTTCTGCAGCAGCACGGTTAAGTCAGAACACCAAGACAGGTCAGAGACAGATGAGCGTCAAAACACCAAGACAGGTCATAGACAACTGGGCACCAGAACATTATCGGCATACTGGCAAACTTGCTGTGAGATCACTGAAATCTAAAGCTGAATGCTTTTTTATTTTTACCATTGGTTTTAACAGTCTTACAACCATCACAACTCCAAAGCACGTTCAGGAGTTCGAAGTGCCAATTTAGAAGACAATAGTCCTGCTCTGGAATGCGTCCTGTAAATGCACGCCTCACACTTCGTCAAAAACCTGATTCAGGCCAACGGTCGTCCAGACTGTTCGGAAGGATACAGGAGCACAGCCTTGTGTAGGCCCACGGGGCACGCCTCCAGCTGGACCGCGGGGGTCTTGTCCTGGTGCGGTCTGGTCTGGTGGTGGGCGTCGCAGCTGTCCTCATCGTACAGGGCGGGGCTGAAGCCGTTCTGCTGGCCCCCCCTGGCTCCCGCCGCCACCAGGCCCTCCATGAAGGACACGCTGTCCGGCTCCAGGCTGACCATCTCCACGTCGCCGTCCAGGACGCTGGAGGATGAAAGGAGACACGTGACTTTCCAGTGGGCTCAGCTGGTAGAGAACTCGCTTGCTGCTCTAAGTGGCTTCAGCTGAACAAACATGCAGCCATTATAGAAACCATTACATACGCAGGATATTACATATTCACACGAAGTTACAATAAGCAGTGTTATCTGAAATAAGCCCTCGAAGTACTGGAAACTGTTAAGTGTCCGGAAAACAGCACTCAAAATATAACAATTAAAGAAATAAACACCCAGATAGAGGCCCCTTGGTTTACAATGTGATTGAGAGAAAATTCACCGCTGTACACAGCAACTACATTACAAGCAGAAAACGCCTACCAATAGAATAGCACAACAAGCCGAACAAAAAAGTAATTCCTAATCTACTCCTGGACCACTTTGCTAGTGACATACAGCTTCCTGTACGCAGAGCAGATGGACAAACCTGATGAAGGCCCTAAGGCAGGCACAGGTGACCACTTCTGGGATGTCCGGGAAGAGCTGCAGGCAGAGCTGACACAGGAAGTAGTCCTTGTGCTCTAGGGCCAGCAGTAGGAGGTCGGGACACACACTGCATAAATGAATCAGAGTTAGAGGTCGCAGAGAGCTCGCAACAAACGCTTGTCGGGAAATCTTTAATTGAAATTGGCCAATTTTCTTCCTGTAAATAACCGCCTGGTCCTTCCCGATGAGCCGGAGGAATGGGACTAACCGGCAGTTTAGAAAGGGTCTTGGGTCGAGGACAGCAGTCCCTTCCAGTGCACTACATAAAAAGGCTAAAAATGCTTTCTGGTCTCAATTAAACTCTATGGAATGAACACAGACCCTGAAGCTCAGAGGATCAGTGCCTTTCCCATGGCAAACCACGCTATTCCGAATGTGGTAAACCTGATGTTACTCTGACAAAACCCATTACCTGTGGCATAGGTACTGTGTGTGTACCAGCTGTGCCAGAGCGCTGGGGGTGTAGAAGGCCGGCTCAGCCTGGCTCCGGCCAACCAGCTGACAGGCCAGCTGGCCCACCGAGGTCTGCAGGTCCTGGGCATCGCCTCGGGAGACCAGGGCCTCCACCTCCCTCTGGACTTCCTCAACAGGACCAGTCTGCAGAGAGAGAGAATGATAGCCAGAGGTGGTGAAGCCCTCCATGACAATACCACCGTTGAATAACCCTGAAGTACAATACGTCTTCTGTAGACACTGCACATATCTACAATGTTCTTCTGAGAAATACCTTTATGAGCTCCAGAACTTGATCCACTGTGAGGGCGAGTGCTGACTGGCTCTTCCGACTCAGCTTCTGCAAAGAGAAAGCCAATCAGAAGGGGTGACATTAGCATCAGTCCAAATAGGGCATCTGAACAGCAGGGCGGTTGGGGTAAATTCCTCTTCATTGAAACAGTCCTAAAATGTTGGTAGCAGAACACAAATCTCAGAGCACCAGCAAGACTCAATTTACATGTTGTGTGTAAGTGTATTCCACACGACTTCACATGAAAAATGTCAACTTGAAACAAATTTCATGTTAATTCACAGCAATTTAAAACCTTTACAAGTAAAATGTCTCTTTAGCCAAATACACAATTCACAAAACCTCCTATTGAACACCTAATATAGTTAGTCAACCAATCCAATGGGCAACAGATATGGGTAGTAAGACCAACTTACGCTCCTCCGGGTCTCCACTGCCCTGACAGGTCCCTGCGGCTGCTCCTCATACAGCAAGCTGTTCCAAGTGGGCACGACCACGGACGACTTGGACTCTGCAGCAGACAAAGAAAACAACGTTCGTTGGACCACTTCGACCCACTTGCTAAGTGGGTGCTACTTGGTCGGAGTTTCAAGACTTCCCAACACAGCAGACGAGAGAAAATGACTCAGTGAAATGTGACAGGGGGGTTATAGCTGCCCTCCAACATTCCCAATCGAAAAGTTGGTTTTGAAACGGTGCGTTTCCTACCAACTTTTCCCTTAGGCCTGTGTTATTGCTAGAAAACTACATTCGTAAGAACGACATTTCTGAGGAAAGCAGTCACGATCAAGGATGACTAACGCCATGTTAACTAAAAAGCACTGCACAACCACCTTCTTTCCCAGATTTCCAAAGCTTCCCCAGAGCAGAGGCCAGGGAGGATTTCCGACACTCGTACGGAATGACGGAGAGGGTTTTCCCATGAGGAACTAGTAGCTTTCCGGAGTAACACCAGACCTACATGGGTAGAGAGAGGGAAGCGTCATTTATCACAGGGTTCATGTGCATCCTAAAACAATGTGAGGGGATTTGACTGAAGCTTGCAAGGTGAAAAGTATTCCCAATCCTGGATTATAACTACCTGCCCATAGATTCTCCCTGCCATCTCCTTGCCAGCCTGGAGGGTCTGGAAGTTAGTATTCCAGACGCAGAGGAAGTCTGGAAGCAAGATGGAGAGTACGGATTTCAGCAATACGAAGGCTGCTCCACCCCGACTTACAAGAGAGAGTGGTTCCAGAACCGTTCCTTCTGGACCTGATCTAACCCTGTATTTACCTTTGCCCGTTCCGGCGGAGGGGTGGGGCACGCCCACCACCGCCACGTGGGATTCGTCCAGGGCCACGGCTGATGCGGCACCCAGCTCCCCCTCCCCCACCGACAGCCTCAGGAGCAGGGTACGTGGCAGGGCCAGCACCCCCTCTTCCGACACGCCCGCCTGGCCCCACATTGCCACCAAACTTTGGTAGACACAGCCATTCGGGTCTGGACAATTGGGGACCGGGGAGGGAGAGTTAACACCATGGCCTTATTGCGTCAAATTGTGGTGTACTTGGAGATCGGCAGGGAGGAGCAGGCTGTACTCACACATATAGAGAAGGTTGATATGTTTGTCCCGAAGAGAGGCAGAGACACTCAAAGGGGGAGCCCCAGAGTCTTCCCTCTCCAGTCTGTACTTCTGCAGAGTGTTGGGGTTTAGCCTCTGCACATACAGGAAGTGCATCTTTTTCTGCAACGGACAACAGTATGGCCGTGTTAAACACAGGTGTGGTACAGAATGGAAAATTCAGCACGTCACAGTGCCGCTTGTATTATACAAAAACAAAAGCAAGTGGAATACTGTCACAGTAAAAGAAAACGTAAGGATATTTTGGGCCGTATCGCCCAGCCTTAAAAAGAAAATGTTGGCAGTTTTAGGAAATAGCTTGACGGTGGATATTTGCCCCAAGCAAAATGTATGGAATTGCAGGACATTCAAAAAAATGACTCCCTCTATCCCATGGCATAACATCTAACATGTCAATCACCAAGTTTAGTTCAAACACCAAGTTAAGCCCTGAACACATTTAATTGCCATGACTCAATGCAAAATGTGGTGGCGTGTGTACATCGGTAGCTGCAACATGTCACATCAAATCAACGACAACATTCGTCTCAGACGCTAACCTTATTTGTTAGACTGCCTGTGAATATTGCAGCTGGTTAGCAAATTCCATAGTGAGTTAGCAAACCGATATCTTCACTCTCCCCTGCACTCCCAAGTATACTGGGACTTGACAATGTAAAAAGGGGATTTAAGGGCTGAGGGGGTAGGACCATATCTACCACCATAAATCACAATCCACCATGGCTCAGATTCTCTCTCCTAAGGTGGATCAAGACATTTGCATACCCCATCACAACACGAGCAACGCTTGTATTGAAATAAATAAATCATAGGGGAAACACAGCAATTAAGAACTATTGATGTCTATTCAATGGTGTGCTGGTATACTGTAAGCATAAAAGGATGGTCTACCTGCTCTGTCGTGAAAAGGACAAAGTGTTGTTTTTCGACCACGAAGTTGGTGCTCCACCTAAAGAATAACATGATGACAGTCAACTGCATGCATATCACCACAACAATTGAGTACCCATATTAAAAGTAATGTGGACATAATTGTTCTGACTGACAGCCTTTTTTCGGTTTAACCTTAATTTAGCATGGAGCCGTACTCCAATGGTATGTTTATAATCACCAATGCAACCTTGCATCCATTATCTGACCTTATGACTTCCTCCTCTGACAGGACATTCTCAATGGGCTGTTGGGGGGCGGACAGGAGGGTGTCCAGTAGTCTGACGGCACCTCTATTGAACAGCACCACAGGTTCCCCCTCCTGGGCCGAGTGGACCCTCCAGACATCAGCTGACACCTGTAGAAGACAGAGGGAGAATAGAGGTCAATTCTTTATAAGACAGGGATAAAAATGAACTCAATGGCTGTGTCATTTGCAGAGCATGTTAACATACTGACAATCATTTCAAAGAACATAGACCTCATAGTCTGATGTTTATATGAGAGGGTTTCCAGTTGCATTGACTGTCTAAAATGACATCTTCACAGAGACCGCTCATACTTACAGTTGCTTTAAATGCTTTATCTAAATAGAGGTCTTCATTTTTCCAAACTCTGATGACCTAGTGAAAACAATTTGGAATCATTAAATATACCAAGAACAACATATTGGCGACAACATAGCTAGCTAAATAAAGTTACATGGTTTACAAGATGCTATCGTGTAAGGTGTCTTACCCTCTTATCTGAGACAACTACGTACTCCTTGGTCTGGTTGTTGTACACCGCAGGACAAGTCAGAGACTGTCCCTGTTTCACGGTCCAGTTCCCCAAAGGCTTCTGATCTGAAACCTGTCAACACAAAATATGCTCAGTAAACTCAGACAAATGCGTATCCGCTTAGCTTAGTTTCTACGGCTACAATAGGAAGGAATCAACTAAATCAAAACACAGATTAAACTAATAATTGTAATGTTATCTACGTGTACTGTTGCAAGAATGTTTTTTTTTCGGTATATCCCTCGCCATTTGTTGAACGAGAAATCATGCCAAGTACCGGCAATGCTAACTAGTTACGCTAGCTGCGGTAACTGTATTTTGAAATACGTCTGGTAGACCCGCTCACCCTCCTTGGACACGAGTGTGCTTTATCAGTTCAGCTGATTGAAGATTTAAAACAGTTCTCTTTGTCAACATTACCTTATACAATGTTACAGATCTCGTCGTATCAGTAACTACAACATGGTCACTGTCACCATCCAATTCAATTCCCTGAATTGCCGAATCTGAAACATTTTGAGTTTGTAAAAGTCCGCACAATGTGAATCCTTCATACAGCGTAGCCATGCTGGATGAAGAAAATGGGAAGTACAAACCTCGCGAGACTTCAGTACAATTACCATAGAGTCCTCGGTGTGTGGTTTATACATGGAAAACTGCAATCAGAGCAGAGAGCGCCCCCATGTGTCTTGCTACATGCATGTAGCAGTTCTCTATATCCCGGAAAAGCACTTAATGACAACTGCTGATGTAAAATGGGCTTTATAAAATACATTTGGTTGATTGATCTATATGTACCAATCTGTACTGTAGATATGGAAAAATGTATACAGTATATGCTATTTGCTACATTTGCTATTATAATGTATGTTCCAGCATGGCTAGTGGTATTGAAGCCATCTCCAAGAGTATCTCTTTACCAGTCCCTTCAGACAAGCTTTAATGAGCAGAAGATCTGGTGAATTGACGTGTACCTTGGCTTTCATTACCAGTAACAGGGTAAATAAAAATGACTGTCTCAATAGGGATTTGCTTCTTTGGCTGAACGATTTAAAGCATCTGAGCAGAACAGGGTGTAAAACCAAATCCCTGAGCTAGCAAAGAAAAAAAAAGTAATTTGGATGCCAATAATTAATTATTTATCACCATGCAAAATATTTGGGGTAACTCTGAAATGTCCTTGTTTCCCATGAAATACTGTAATTGACAAGGTTAAAAATAATGATTTATAATTGAAATACATTTGTACTTCAAATATTTCTTTCATCAAAGAATCCTTAATTTGCTGCAATTAGAAATATACAGACCTTTGACATTCTTGTTGTCAATTGGTTGAGGTAATCTGAAGAGATTTCACCCCATGCTTCCTAAAGCACCTCACCCAAGTTGGATTGGCTTGAAGGGTGTTTCTTAGGTATCTTACAGACAAGCTGCTTCCACAACAGCTCAATAGGGTTGAGATCCGGTGACTGTACTGGTCACTCCATTATAGACAGAATACCAGTTGACTGCTTCTTCCCAAAATAGCTCTTGCATAGTTTGGAGCTGTGCTTTGGGTCATAGTCCTGAAGTAGGAGGAAATTAACTGCAAGCGCTGTCCATAGGGTATGGAATGGATTTGCAAAATAGAGTGATAGTCTTTCTCGTTCAAGATCCATCTTACCCTGTACAAATCCCTCACTTTACCACCACCAAAGCACTCCCAGGCCATCACATTGCCTCCACCATGCTTGACAGATGGCTTGAAGCACACCCCCAGCATCTTTTCATTTGGTCTGAATCTTAAGAAAATTCATATTTGTGACCTTGATGACTCGTAATCATTTTTTTTCCAATCCTCCTGTCTACTGTCTTTTGCCCATCTTAATCATCTCTTTCTATTGGCCAGTCTGAGATATGTTTATTTCTTTGCAACTCTGCCTAGAAGGGCTACATCTCAGAGTTGCATCTTCACTGTTGATGTTGAGACTGGTGTTTTGTGGGTACTATTTAGTGACGCTACCAGTTAAGGACCTGTGAGTTGTCGGTTTCTCAAACAAAACACTAATGGATTTGCCCTCTTGCTCAGTTGTGCACCAGGACCTCCCACTCTTCTTTCTGTTCTGGTTAGAACCAGTTTGTCCTGTTCTGTGAAGGGACTAGTACACAGCTTTTACGAGATCTTCAGTTTCTTGGCAATTTCCCACATGGATTTGCAAAAGGGTTTTCAAATGCAGAATTTACCTTTAAAATTATAAACTTGGATTCGCAAACAACGTGTAATTGGAACACAGGATGACTGATGATTGCTGATAATTGGCTTCACTATGCCCATGAAGAAATTCCATTAAAAAAAGAAAATCTGCCGTTTCCAGCTACAATAGTCTTTTACAACATTTAAGATGTCTACACTGTATCTCTGAATAATTTGAAGTAATTTTAAGGGACAACACATTTGCTTTTCTTTCAAAAACAAGGACATTTCTAAGTGACCCCAAATCTTTGAACGGTACTGTACATGTAAAACATATATGGAAAAAACATCAGTAATCTCAGAGGAGCAGGTCTTTTCCCAGGTAAAGTTTCAAACCATCTTCATGTTACAGATCCATTGTTGGTAGCCATCCTACCTAACCTGGGGACAACTTGTATTTGTGGGTCCATCCTAAAATCAAATCTGGGTTTAAGTAAACCTGGCCACTTACTTTCTTGCTCAAGGATAGAACAAAAGCTTTCACACCTGCTGGCAATATGAAGCGCACACACACACACCAGGTTAAATGGACAACCAACAAAGGCAGAGTGTAGTAGCAAGTAAACTTTATTTACTACAAGATTTAAGAAAAATGTGAGACAATAATAACAACAGAGAAACAAATAAACCTCAGGAGGGCAGGAAAAACAAATACTATAAATCAGTGGAAGAACCCAGAGCGACTTCCAGCAGCCGAACAAGAATGGCACTTCAGAAGAGGGGTTGGGGTCAATAGCTAAGGTCCAGGGTGCTAGTGTTCCATCACCCCTCGTGTTCAAAAAGCTCAGTGGCCCCCAGGACAACACCAACGCTGGACCAGAGCTAGGGAGACACCAAGACAGCCTGCAAACCGCATGAGGGGGACACAAAAAAAGCTTGGTCCTTTTCTTAGAAGTAAATATGGTCAGATGCCGATTAATATTCATCAATCCACAAAATAACTACAGTAGTTGTGAAAGTGAACGGAAAACTAACCTCCAAGTCAAAATATTGTAAAAATAAAAAAGGAAAAAGAGAAGCAAGTCACAGTCACCTTGATCAAAGACTAAAAGAAGTATTCAAACATATTTGTTATAGAGAATGCACAGTTTATCATGTCAAGGAGCTGTAGGACCATAAAAAGCAACCAGAAAGTCAATAATGCAAACACCTATGGGAAGATGGCCAATTCAAAGTAAAGTGTATACAATGCATATTGTTACAATGATCTTGTATTAATAAGGTCAAGACAGAAAATGAAAATTGGACATCCCATCTCACATGTTTTAGATTCAAAACTATCTTGACTTTCCTTTCCTTTCCTACACAAAGTCACAAATCTTATGTACAGCATGAAACCGAAAATAAAACAGTTGAGTATTTACAAAACCTAGTCCAAAGCTTGATGTTATAATTGTCATTTTGCATGGGTTTTGATATTGGCATTTGCCTAATGGCGATCAAACAAATCCCTGGAGCTTTAAAATTCCTGAATAAGAGACAATCAATATCATTTAGCATCTCCTAACAATTGAGCAGTAACAACAAGGAGATTTTTTAATGATATGGAACATGTTGTTTTAAAGAAAACATTTTGGAGTTTAGTCACTAGAGAAATATTTTTATCAGAGAAACAATACTGGCTTGTATCACTTTGGTCCAACAAAACCCTAAAACAAAAAACAATATTTTATGACCAATTATATTTTACTAATCACAACGTGCTAAATGCCCAAAGTGTAACATAATAACGATCAACAGGTAACTACAAAATCATATAACGTAAATTATATTACACATCATGACGATAACAACATGATGTTAGCTCATAACAAGCTCTAAATCATTGTACTGAAATTGAACTAAATTGAATTGCAGGCTTAAATGGGATTTGTATTTCTTGGTAGAACCATCTTATGGATTTGGTATACAGACGACACGATATAGACATTTGCATGCTGAGGCACTAGGTAGGGAGTTGCAGTCTCGGAACATGCTTAGATTCAAGTATCTGTTGAAACTCTGCTTCACTGTATAATGCGCAACTACAGAGCCCTGGACACGTTCGCATTCACTTCCTCCGCAACGGTGCATCACCTGCCACGTATTTCCGCATATACGTTACATATGTATATGTGTCATTTTTTAGCATTTCATGCGGCATATGAACCCCCCCTTTGAATCCTTGTGAGCGTATATAAAATTGTAGCATCCTAGGGCGTTCCACGAAGAGACACCTTCTGTCCTACGCAACCCTCTCCCCCTACCCCCTGAATAAGGTTTCTGATGACACACTGAGGTCAATGTAAGGCTAGCGAAGGGAACAAAAGAAAAATATATTACATAAAAAAGCCCACCAAATCTGCTTCAGTTCGAGCATCGGCAAGCAATGGTATTGGCATTCTTACGAAACACACTGTGCACTATGCAAAGGTAAGCACGCACAAGGAGTAAGGCTGAAGCAAATGCCCCATAAAAGCATGGAATTTATGTTCCTAAATTGTGCTCAGCATATCCTCCATTCCTACTCTTATCTGTTCAGCTGCTATACCAATTTAATTCAACCGACTGCAACAATCTCCAGTGTCAAATTTGACGGCCAATATGTGCACATATTCTCCTACAGCAATATATTCGATGTTGTGTAAACTTTCCAAAGGTTAATTAAGTAGGTGGGTGAGTAAAGACACAGTATAGGTGTATCTCTGCAGATATAAAAATGGCGGTTTAAGCTGGGAGGGAAAGGTTAATTCCCTGCCCTTCGTAAGGACTGAGGCAGAGTTCTGAGAAGACCTGGGAGGAGATCTTGTGATTGTACTGATCTTGCAACAGTTTCAGACAGAGTGTGGTGTGGGGGGGACGTGGACACAGACCTGAGGTCAATTTTTATTGTAGGTCCTTTCAGTGGTTAGTCTTTTAAAATTAACAATAAGTACTTCTCTACTTCCACTATTGAATAGAATTTACCTAGCTGATTTAGTCAAAAGTCCAAATTCTATACATGTCTACATTTGTAGATAATTCTACACACATATTCACTAAAGTGAAAGAAATTATATCGACTTCGTCTCTCCCATGAAATGACGCAACGCGGACTACATTTAAATGACACAGGGATCATCTGCTGACCCAACACTTAAGAGAATCCACTAACCTATTAGTAAAAACAAAATCAGGGATCCCTCATTTAGCCACACTGAGGACAGGACACATGACAGCACAACAAAACCCCTTGCATGTGAATGCATGTTCTATGGATAGACAAGTTAGGGCGGTTGTTATAGTGAATCAGACCGTTGATTGGTTAGATCTCAGAACGCCATCCATTGGAGGCTGACAGACCCGACGCTTGTTGAGGATGCTGAAGACAGGTAAACAGGAGGATTGACCCTTGACCTCTGGAGATGTAGGTGAGAAACACTGATGATATGGCCGGTGGGGGCATGGTGGACTGGGCACTGGGGGTGTATATGCTGGTCCTGCTGGGCTACTAAGACAGTGAGGTGGCAGGGCACACGGGGGAGAAGAACGGCCCTACTCCCCTCCAAACTCAGCTTGGTCAGAGTTGGAGGAGGGCCAGGGGGAGTGGTTTTGGTTCGGAAGTGGCACCAGCACAGAGCCCTGGGGTACTCCACTCTGGTTCTGGGCGGGGTCAGGCAGCGTGAGGGTCTCGGGAGCTGACTTTTTGCGGGTCCGGTCCTTGGGGATGGAGAGGAACTCGGGCGCGTCGGTGCAGAGGGGCGTGGTAGGTGCGCTGGCGGGGCCAGAGAGGGCGCAGGATGACAGGGGCATTTCGCTGATGGAGATCGACGGGGGGAAAATCCCAATCTTCTCGTTGGTGGCCTCCTGGATGGTGCGCTCGTACTCTCTCACCTCATCCATTGTCATGTCTGCCCGAGGAGAGGTAGAAAGAATCAGAGAATGGGGGAGTGGGAGAGAGGTTGGGGGTGAAACAAAGCTTCATAATGTTTCTTTCTGATCTTAACCTGCTGTCATGAGGCAACAAGTAATATATTCATGTTATGTAACTATCAATATTGTCAAACGTTTCGACATTACATACATTTTCACTATGTCAACATGCTTTTTGTAGCCCATGTTTTCATGAAACGATCAAGCTTGCTAGAACCACATATTTTACAAAATAAAGGTTTTGCTTAAAAAGCAATGAATTCCCTTCTGAACGTAACCTAGAGATAAAAATTGTGTGGTCAACAATAGTCAACAATAGTTCCCACTTTTTCCAATGTCATGCACACCCCACTCTTCATTGCATATATCATGTTAAGTTGTAATGATCCAATGTGTGGAGTGGAGTCAGTGTGGTGGGGTCAGAGGTGAGCCCCGTCCAAAAAAACAACAGAGCACTTCAATTGGAAACAGAACAGAAATAAAGAGAAAGAAACGAGACATACGCTGGCTTTGTCATGGATCTCTATGTCATCCAGTGATGGGGTTTTTGTGGAATGCTCTTGCTGTTCATGGCAAACTTTAATGTTGGTTTGCTCATGCATATTTTTCTCGTATTCCCGCACGTCATCCAAGTTCATATCTGAAAAGAGGGGAGGGGGTTGTGATGTAGGCACCTTTCTGTCAGGACACTTAAGACCAAGTTGGAGGTGGAGGATAGGGATTAATTGAGGAGGTGCAGGGGGGTGGGCTGAGTGGAGAGTGCCGGGCGGTGATTAGCGCTTTGGTAGGGGCCAAAGATCGAAGTTCAAGCACGGGGGCGGTGGAGGGGGGCAGAGCTAGCTTCTCGCTGACCGAAAAGTGTCAAGCATGGAGAGGAGACAGCTAGTCAGGCCATAGTCTGATGAGGAAGAGCAGGAGAAAAGGGAGGAGAAGCGGAAGAGCAAATGATCCCTGAACTCTCCTAGTCAGAAGGTTGGGATCATTGACGGACAAATAAAACATTTCCAAAGAACATTCAAGGTCGACAGGTGTGTTCAACCCAAAGTATGTCAAGAGGATTTGGGTAGAATAGAGTGTAAAAGGCAAAGTGGTTATTTTTTATTTCAAAGAGGTAGCAGAGATAAGGGAGATAGTAAGTAGCAGTGTCCCATTACAGCAGTAATGGCTTCTTATCTACTTACCCCAAAGCCATGGAAAAAGCTGAGTGCTTACAGAATGAATGCTAGGGAGCCTAATAAAAGTGTTGATTGCAGTACTGTTCCTATTTCTGGAGTCAGGACCCACACACAGACACATACAACTTTCATGTTTCACTGAGTGTAATATCGTCAGTCCAACATCTCATGATATTTTCTATAATAGGTATTCTCTTGCTAGGGTATAGTAACAGCCATTCATAAAGAAAGACATTTGCATTCCCTAGTATAAGCTCAAATGCCAATATCTTTTTGCTGGCAATTTCTGCTACAGCTAACAAGATATGTTTAACCTATACAAGGATTTTGTTGGAATAAATGCCCAAACGGAATTGCACATGATGGGTTTACAGAGAAACATGGAAGGAACTGCATTCCAGCCGTTAGGAAGTCTGCCATCCCCAGATAGCACAGCAGTTCGAGCAGTTTCCAGATCCAGATTAAGCCTTGTGCTGGCCTGGAAGACTCCCCATTCAACTCACTTTTTAGTTTTGAATGAGACTTAATTTGTTCAGGAAATCGCCTGCTAGGACGCGGTGTGTGTTCTGAGTAGGGTCACTGACGTTAGTGCATTTGTGTGGGGTTAGAAGAGGTGATGGGGTACTGGAAGGTGTTTAGGGTTCACATGCCTAAGACTATAACACACAGTAATACAGACAGTAGATTTCAGGCTGCATCAATAATCAGTTTAATCCCAAAATGAGTAGGATCTTCCTTCATACTAGTAAAAAAAGTGTGATTTTAGTGGTCCCAGTGACGTGACATAACAAATCTACATAATTCACCAAAGAGCAGAATTTTTTGGGCAGATTAACCACAAATGCCCTCTTAATTCTACTTATGTCACTTAAATTTGGCACCCAAATTAGAACACAACCAATAACTGCCCCATGTCTGTCTGGTCAGTAACAATAATATGCCATGATTAGTTATACTACTACTTATTTTACAGATCAAGGTACACTAACAAATGATAAAACATTGACATGACTAGTTATTTGCTCAATGAGTGACTGACACATAAAGAGAAACTGTATGCACAACCGCATTTAAACTGGTTTGTTTAACTAATCTGACTAATGACCAGGGGGCGCCCAAGTGACCAGTCATGGTTCTTTTGCCCGGCCCTGCCTAGACCTGTCCAATATGAAACTGTGATTCTTTAATTCTGTTTCAAACAGTTTTATAACGTTCCACCTGACTGAACTTTACTAAGTAATGAATTGGTGAAAGGGACCCATGGAATGATGCTTGTCGACCTACCGATCCACTCATCCACCCAGGCAAAGGCCTGTCTGTGTCCCAGGAGCAGCACATCTCGCACCACCTGCAAGCAGAGACAGAAGGGAGGGGAGAGGACACTGACCTCAGAAAGGCTGTAAGAAAAATGAACCAGACCGATCCATGGACGAAGTGGACTGCTATTTGCTATTTAAATGTTCAACACTAAGTTCTGTACTCATACGAAGCCTGTCAACAGTTTTCACCCCTTGTGGACCTTTCCATATTTTATTATGTCACAACTAGAAATCAAGTTTTACCAACTACAAATTGTCTAAAAGTCCTTAAAATACAAAACAGCATATATTGGATTCCATATGTGTTCAACCCGTTTAATCAATAATTGGTAGAGGAAGCAATTACCTCAAAAAGTGTATTGGGATAAGTCTCTAAAGCAACTTTTGCCCAACCTTATTTGCAAAATTGCTCAAGGTCCACCAAGTTGGACTTATAATTAACTTAATCTTTAAACTTTTTCCAAATATTCTCAATTGTATTGTGGTTTGGCCTCTAACAGAGCCAATCAAGGACATTCACAGACTTGACCCAAATGAATTGCAGTGGCTGTGCCATTTGGGTCGTTTTTTGCTGAAAAATACATTTTCATCCCAGTCTGAGGTCCTGTGCTCTCTGGATCAGCTTTTTATCAAGATCCTCTGTTTTGTTACACACATCATTCCCTCAACCCCGACCAGTCTCCCAGGCTCTGCTGCTGAGAGGCATCCCCACAACATGATGCTGCCACCACCATTCTTCACGGTTGGGGTGGTGTTCTCACGATAATGTGTGCTGTTAGGCTTGTGAATAACAAATGGTTCTGCGTTGAAGCCAAAAATCTCTATTTTGATCAGACCATAGAATATTCATTTATTTTGTCTCAGAGTCTTTAACAACAGCTCTTTGCCACTCAGGCGTTATTGTTGTGGGGCTATATTTATTTTCACATTGCCATTATTAACTTTAATTATGTTGATCAGTGGCAAAACCCCCTGATAATTCTATTTTGATTTGAAATCACAGATTTTTTTTGGGAAAAGTTCAGAGGACAGTGGATAATTTTGAGAGCAACTGTAGACCTTTTTACCCAGAAAAGGTTATGTCAAGGACAAAATGACCATGTGCGTGTGTGGGGCTTCTGACCTTGTGTACAAACTGCTCCACCCGCGTCTGCAGGCCCCACACCTCAAACTTGACGGTGACCAACTTGTAGGAGCACATGATTGGCTCCTGCGTGTCCCTCCAGCCCTCTTGCAGAACGCCTCGCGATGTCTTCTCTGATTTGAAGTACCGCAGGTCCTGTTAGGGCAGAAAAGTGAACACACACAAAGAGAGGAATGTGTTATAGGCTTGAAATTGAAAAGTCAATGTTGAATACCATCCAATAGGAATTCCCACCTCCAGAGATTCTCTCCTTAATCACCAAAGCTAAGGCAATCTGTCATCCCATCTATACTTACTGTAAGATAGTAATATTTTTTTATTAAACAGTCTCAACACACTATGATAATAAACCGATGCTAATAATTAATGCTGAACAGAAGATGACGGAGAGGTTTACCAGGGGCAGGGATTATGAGACTACCAAATAACATCTCCTTTCCCCTGAAGAGGGCATAAGCACAGCCTCTTAGCACTTTCAACCACATTATTTCAACCAGTAATTCAATTACAAACTGCAGTGAGGCACTGAAGAGTGAATAAATAAACTATATTGCTAAGACAGTTTAACTTATTTAGTTATATCTGCTCAGAGCTGAACTTTCATATGGCAAAGTTGATTGAATCAACTGACCCAGAAAAGTATATTAGGATATTTAGATGATTATATGGGGTCTGTCCCATCATCGTACTGTATTATGGACTGTCATGGTATTGTGGAACATCCTTGTGTCCACATACCATGTCTTAACCAAGTTGTACGTTTGTGCACATATGCATGCAAGCAGAGAGACAGATACCCACTCACCTCTGACTCCTTATAGTATCTTTCAGGGATCTCGTCGTAGGCAATATCAACATAACACACCTCCCTCTCCTGGTCTTTATTTTCACTGTCAGAGAAGATCTGGAAACAAACAGACTGATTTAAAAACAACACCTACAGAGAATCAGGGTTGGGGTGAATTATATTTCAATTTCCATCAATGTGGTAAGTACAAATGAAAACTCAAATACTCTATAATGTATGTACCTATATGATTAAATTCTGTTTTAATGTACTACGAATAAATAATGTGCATATTTAAAAAAAAAAAAACACAAAACAAATATGCCTTTGTTGTATAATTACATAAATTACGTAATAGTTGCCCAGATGTCCAACAAATGAAATGAAACTTCCATGCGTGTCCATAACACTTTTTTAATTAAGAGGCATATTGTCCTCAAATGTTAATTGTCACTAAATTTGCACAAAATGTTTTAAGCCACTAGAAGGGTGCATGCTGTGTATTTGTTGGTAATATTTAATATTAACTTAAATATACTGTAATTTTTTATTCTTATGTTCTTGAAATGTCCTCAGGACTTACAAAACAAGGTAAACTGTAATATCCAGTATAGTATATATAAATAGGCATGCTACATTATGTTAACCACGGTCGAGCCCTGCCAATCTAATATGGCTGCTTTGCCCTCATAGAATCAGGGATTCTGGTCTAAACTTCCTGACTGAGGGAGCAGCATGATAAAAAGGAGAACAGCATTGGATGTGTTTCAGGGGACACATCTCGGCCCTGTCCCAAGTCTGATAGCAGTTACTGCAATGAAGCAGGGGCTTGAACACCAAATTGAAAATCCTGTAACTAGGGAATAAATGTTGGTAAATATAATAATAAATAAAAACAGACAAAAACAGTGGAACATTTAGTCGCTTAGAGTGGTCCAGCATACAAAGCTGCTGCCTCGATTTCACTAGACTGTTGTGTCATGGGTAGGTTTCAATCAAAACGTATTCTTCATGATAAATAAAGCAGAAAACGCCGTATCTTACAAAAACAAAAGAAATTGTTTATCATTTTGCAATCTTGTGGTGATGTTCTGTGCAACCTCAGTGATTATGATGTCAACCATTCGGCAACATCTGTAGAAAGTTTTGGAAACATTAGAACAGTGGAGACATTGTCAGCACAACTAGAATGTTTTTGTGTTGTAGGAACATATATTTAGAGATGTCCCCACCAGACCAAAAACATAATAAAACATTCTGTTTTTTGTTTTTTTTAAATCAGACGAAACCTGTACTGGGAACCTTCTCGTAACACCAGATGACTGTATGGAAATGTTCACACAACCAATAGCGATTAGCAGGGAGGTGTCATTGGGCAATACCACCAGAAGGGGGAGTTCTAAGTTTGTTCTAATTGACTTTCACCTTACGGTGTTCTCATTGGTATTATTTCCCAGACATTGGCATAACATAGCCTCCAGGCAAACAGACAAGAGCATTAACCCCTCTCTGTTTGTGACTAGAAGAGTGTGTGTGTGTGTGTGTCTGGCTAGGTTACAGTGAAAACTACTCCATTACATTAGCCCTAAGGCAAATAAGCAAGTGAACAGGACTGAGTGCAACTGACTGAGTGTGCTTCAACATTATGTCATGCCGTCAGCTATGGATGAAAACATCGTGACTGCAGCCAATGGATGAATATTGCCTGCATGTCCATCAGGTGTGATAGAAGGAAAGTCATAGTTCAGCCATTAAAAAGAGCATTTCAAACACACGATGATTGCCGAAGAGGGATATGTAGGCTATATCACGCCAATATCTATTTGCGGGTGTTGTAGCTATTGATAACAATGCTCATTATTATTAAGAAAATTCGAAGAAAACATGGATGGGAAGGTGGTAATAAGGTTTCTGACACTAGATTAACGCTACTTTACAAGAACCCCCCCCAAAAAAACATGTGCTATATTTCATCAGAACAGCCAAACATCAGTATAATGTTCTTTACCTAATTGACAGATGAAATTAGGGAGCTCCAGTTCTAGCTGTAAAAATACCATTCTCAAGAGAAACATAATAGGATTTACTAAGCTAAAATCTACTGTCCTACTACTGTCCATTACCTTCCATTGCTAACAAAAATGTAATATTCAAACAGGATCAGACAAGAGGTTGTCTGAGACACCTTGTCACAGTGCAGGAAGCCATTATTGGTATGTGTGGTATAAGAGCTTTACTTGAGAATGCTGATGTCTTCCGATTGGAAAAGTTACGAGGTGATTAATGAAGCTTTAACACCACTGCAAGCCTTTCTCCATCACTCCCTTTATCACTCTCTCACAGTTGCATGTCTCTACGATCAATAATGTCAGTCGTCTCCATGGTCCCCTCCGTACTGAGCTTGTGGACTTTGACAACATGCTGGTTACCCTCCTTGACCTGTAACAGACTGAGGGCTGCAGTGCTGTGCTCATTCATTGCCAGGTGGTGTGAGCAAGACCAACATTCTGACAGTTGGTGGACACCAGCTCTCCATTTCAATCACTTGTTTCTGTCTCTTTCTTTTTGTCCATCTTCTCGATCTTGGATTCCCTCAACACTCGGTTTATCGGTTCCTCAGTTTCACACTTCTCTCTCTATGTCAATCCTCTCTCTCAGGACCTTTCCTCCCTCCTCAGGGCCCTTCTGCCACAAGAAGTGTGAACAAGTTCCGCTGGCACATTGGGACCGACATGTCCTTAGAGGAGTACTTGATGGTACATTGGGGCTGACACGTCCTTATGGAAGAGTGCAGCCAAGGCACAGAGAGAAGAGCCAGTGAGGGAAACATAGGAGAATGAGAGACAGAAAAATTGCAATAATAGGCAAGAAAATGTACAGACTCAGTTAGCATGGCCTTGCGACTGAGAGGCTGCCTTAGGCAGACCAAGCTGCAGGGAGAAGATTGGCTATGTGAAAACTGCTGAAAACTATTGGTGGAAACTGAGCTGCACTTCCTAATCTGCTTCCAAATGTATGAGCACTTTATTTTAAAAAGATAACACGACAAAGAATTAGAAAACAAATCAAACATTGATAACTAAAGAATCTGTTAGATGAAATACTGCAATGCTCAATTGTATCAGGAAAGTTTCTAATAACGGAGAAAATCGAAAACTGGGGAGTTTCTCTAACATTCCATATATAACCATATGTAAAAACATATCTGTTCATTTATTTTCCTTTGTCATTTGTAACTTAATCTTTTATTATAACAGCAATGCACATAGATAATAAAATAAGAATCATCCAAGTATGCTAGAGTGATTAAAAACAAGCATGTTAGAGGGAGTGAAGAACAACAAAACAAAGCATATTCTTTACTTTTACTTTGCCATTGTCAAATGGCAGGGTCTCAGGGGAGAGAGAGGGAGAGAGCGAGAGAGGGAGGGACATAGAGGGAGAGAATGACAAGCATGAACCATTAGGGACAGTATAACGTAACAGCAGTCCTTGCCCTTTCACTGTCAGCTAGCTGATATGACTGTGACATTTACAATTACACATCTAACTACACCTGTTCCTCATTCAGGACGAATATTCTGTTGATTCAAGCAGGCGTTTTTAGTCACTCGGTCATTAACATGGACTGATGTATGTACATCGGCATACTCTGCCTTTAAGTCATACATCATTCTACACACTAACTCATTCACTTTGATGAATCTACTCTACTCCACCTACACATCCTATCATCTCCCTGTCCAGTCCAGGCTCACTGTGGCTCAGCACAAAGCCACAGAACAGGTCGGCAGCAGCAGAGCCAAAATGGAAAAAAAACAACTTCAAGAGGACCAATCATCCTTTGACTAACTCCTCACTACCTTCTGTTCTTCTCCTGCTGAAGCCATTCACAAACTGAATATTAAACTCATGTAACCCCAGTAAAGCCATCTCCCCTAAATCTTGTAACTCATCCAACTTCCCTCTTTGAAGATCACTTTGTCACTCAATGCCCTGTCATTGCTATGTCACAAGGTCGGCCGATCACTGCTATGTTGATGACAGTCAACTACGTTTCGTCCATTCCACATGATACAAAGTTGGCCATACCTATTTTGGCATACTCAGAAGACATTAGAACAACCTTCCTTCACTTGCATTCTTTGGATTAGAACTGTGCTTGAGCCATGAAAGATGATGTATAACAAGTTCACAAAAACGGACCAAAACGTGAATTGATTAACAGCCAGGAAGTGCCACCTTAGTTGACACAGGAAGTACCACCTGACTTGACAAAGAAAGTACCACCTG
>JACXGJ010008052.1:17423-28515 GCA_016801105.1 Esox niger | reverse complement strand
TGTGTGTGTGTGTGTGTGTGTATATATATATATATATGTGTGTGTGTATATCTGCGTGCGTGCGTGCAAGTGAGGCTGAGGTATTAATCTTCCTTGTCAGTGGAGCCCAGATGCAGGGCCTTTCCAACAGCACAAGCCTGGACTCAGCACTCTTCTGTGGGCTTGGGGAGCCGGCTAAGGGGGGGTGTCTGCTGGTTGTTATGATGCTGGAGCACAGAGCACAGACGTAGAGGACAAGGGGGACAACACACAGCAGATTAGCTAATGATATTAGCCCGAGAACAGCCTTGGGCAAAACCCTGCGGTCGCAATTAGTGGAGTCTCTGAGAGGTTGCCCTGTGGCCCCCCAAAACAAACCCTGACTACCCCCTCCCTAAAACACACCCTGCACATACACATTCATTTAGCTCTCTAAATGGAGACACCACAGCTTGCCCTTAAAAATATTCTACTTTTACTAACCCTAAAACTAAACTTTCCCTTAACCTCAAGCTAACCCTAAACTTAATAACTTAACATTTATGTCTTATCTTAGATCTTGATTATAACATTAACCTCAATTGTACCTTTTGCCCTAAACCTACCATTAGACCACAAAATAGATTTTTCAAAATGGGCACAGGAAGAATTTCCCCATTGGTCAACTTTTTCTGATATAATCACTGTTTGAGTACATTTTTGTCTCTATTATATAGTTAAATCAGAAATACACACACAAATGACATAGTTAATTTGATTTTATCAAACACATTCAAACAAATGAAAGAGCATTAATTTCTAGATATCCTTCAATACACCCCAAGGCTGCCTGTGACCTCTGAGACAGAACAACACCTCACTAACTGCTTAGATTTGGTTCTCCCTTTCCCTGAAACTAACCATAAACACTTCACCTAAATGTACGTAAATCTAACTTCTAATTCCAAGCCGTAAATCCAACCTGTAACTTCCACCGTCTCCCTATTCTACTCCTTCACCATCTCGCCTCATCCAGTTCTCTACATTCCCACTCCTTTATTATCTCCCCTCATCCTTTTGTCAACCATCTCCCCTTAGCCACTCCTCTACCATCCTCCCTCATCCACTCCTCTATGATCTCCCTTCATCCACTCCTCTACCATCCTCCCTCATCCACTCCTCTATGATCTCCCTTCATCCACTCCGCTACCATCTCCCCTCATCCACTCCTTTATCAACTGCTTCATCATTTTTGTGTTTTGTATTTGTATTTTCTATATCATTTTCTGTATTTCCTCATGTTTCAGGTTTTGTCCAGACCACAGGAAATGTAGCTGCTTCTTTTGGCAGTAGCTAATGGGGATTCTAAAACAAAGTGCTAAAATCCCACCCACCTTCCTCCCCTCCCTCCCTATTAACATCACCATGGAGCCCTCCTCTCTGTTGGCCCACTGTGTGAGCAGACACACTAACATGTTTGCTCAGCAGGTAACACACTAACGCAACCACACACGCAGCGGTCACAAACCCAGGAAGGAGTTGACAAGTTACCAGCTGTGGGCGTAGGCATACACACACACACACACACACACACACACACACACACACACACCCACACACGCACACACCCCCGCACACGCACAAACACACACACATTGATGGAATGCACTTACACCCATTGCAATGCAGGAGCTGCTAGAAATAGGCTGACAGAAAGCTGTATCAAACACTGATGCTTCCAGAACTGTGAAGAAAGATGTCTATGTTCAGGGATAAACAGGATTAAACCAAAAAGTGAAATTCAAGCAATTTCTGGGATACAGTGTTCTAATTGGAACACATGGAGATGTTTTGTCTCATCAATAATTGTTTATGTCAGTTGGAATTCCTTGTGAGTGTGTGTTTGTATTTGTATGTGTGTGTGGGAGTGTGTGTCTGTGTGAGTGAGAGTGTGCATGCATATATAAGTGCTAGGATGATAAAACTAAAATTACTGATACAAACTATTTGTTGCAGACACGTATTGACGAAATAAGCCTTTACATAATATTTTTAAAATTAACAGGAATTTTGACCTTTTAATAAAGTATAGAGAATTTATGGCCCAGCATTCAATATAGGTGCAGATCGGAATCACATTTATTCAGTACACAGTCCCCAAATTTCATTTTCTTTAATGGCACTGCAGGTTTAGAGGTAGACAATATATTTTCATTTTTTCCAACCTTATTTCACAAGATATGACTGAGAGCATATTTATCATTAATGGTTACATATATTTTTTATATTTTTTTCTGCCCTGCATAATACACAAAATATACAAAAATGTAAATGAATTGCTACAATGTGTGGTTAGCATGTATACTATAATGAGATGACTGCAGGACGATTGTTCATTTACAGTTGATTTTCTGTTTTACAGCTCCAGTTCTTGTATGTGTTCTATCCAGATGTAGGGAACAAAGATTTCACTGGAGCATGTGCAGCTATAACAGTTAACAACGTGAGGATGTGTTGGGGGTAGGTCTTAGTCTCTATGGGACAGATGGTCTGTTTCTGATGGGCAAAGCACGGGGAAAGGAAGTTTTCAGGTGGCAGGATTCTTTGCCCTCCGCTTAGCAGATGTTTTGGAAGGGTTTGTAGCAATGATCTTGTCTGCAAATGCATGGGTGCTCGAAAGTTTTCTTGACGATGCAGATGACAGAGCACTAAAGGAAAATCTGAAACATTTGCATCGTTTATATTTACTCCTGTTCTTGGGCTCCTCCACAGTGGCAGAGCTTTGTGAGAACACCTCAGCTCACTGGTTAACCATGGCTGGTCGTTGCTTTGTTACACAATGTTCTTGTTAGGATGCAGATTTCACCAGATACGCTGACGTGGCCCTGTCAATATAGCTCATGTATTTTGGCATTTCTAGCATTCAATTTGTCTCCACTAACTGGGGTCAGCCAGTGCTTTTTGTGCCTAGTGGCGTCTTCATTCCTTTGGACAGGGCTTTGCGGTTTGAATTTTCTATCTGTATGGAGGGATGAGATAGAGCTTCACATGTTGTACTTTTAAGCACACTTTCAAAAAGGATCTAGTTAAATGTATGCGCTACATATTGTTAAGTTGATTGTAATGGTGATTATTCGGTCAACTTATATTGCATCGCTCAATTTTAGTATGCATGCGTGTGTGTTTGCACACCACCCACTTTTGAGAAACAAATAAACAGAGTCTGTATTGAAATGCCTTCATTACCATATTATTTTTTTGCATATGACTAAATATTATAGATCCCTGGTATTTCCCTTTTTGCTGAGGCTGTGCTGCTGATCCCTGACCTCTCGTTCTGTGTGCAGACTGACTAATGTCTTCTCTGATAACTTTATTGTTTACTAATATGGACTTGTGTGTGTGTTTGTGTGTGTGTGTGTGCGTGCGTCACCCATCCTCTGGCAGACAGCTTGTACTGTTTTATTGGAAAGTTCAGCATTGGTTCATTTTTCTGACTGGGAAATTATGCCTAGGAGGAACTACAGAATATGAAAGAATGGGAGAAAATGTCTTTGTCTTCATTATTGAGAGTAAACAGGCAAATGACATATTAAAAATGAATGTGTGAGATCAGGAAAGTGAGTCTTCTGTGATACTTCCTGTATGTCGCTGTGTTCTTATCGTCCCTGTCTCCTCTTCATGCCGGGGTTTACGTGAGAGATACGTCTCTGATTAGGAGAGCTGTGCGACTCTTCTGGTTGAGATGGATGACAGCTTCAAGTGTTCTCCCTCCAACTCTACATCTCTCTCTTGTTTAACCCTCATCATCTATTTGGTCCCTCTTTTCTCTATCTCTGTCTGTCTGTCTGCCTCTCACAATGCATCAGTGCAGGAATTATGTGCTTATGCAACTTTTTGGGGAAAACTTGACTACGTTCAGTATAAACATTTCAGAAGTGCCCTAATGTTGAATATCAACACATCCCTGTGCTATTGGTCCTGACTCAGAGTTGCGTTCAGTGTCTACATATATTTGATGGACTGTTTACTGATGGAACCCGGTCCGCTGAGTTTAGATCTGAATGAATTCATAGTTAAGTGTGGCTGTTTGGAAGAACGTTGTGGTCAGAGATGGTGAATGAGTGTTTTCGCAATTGACTCAGTTTGATGGTTGTGAATTTGACTACATCGAAAGGCAACATATTATTCTGCGATGGTTGTGAATTTGACTACATCGAAAGGAAACATTATTCTGGAGGGAAATGTGTCGCTTAGTCATCAGGCACTTTGTTTTTGCGAGTTTGCTTAAAGCGAGAGATGAGACATTTGTTGTTAGGGAATCATTTTGTTTAGACAGACAATTTTCTGTTTTTGTAAACATAACCCTTAACCTTCACCCTAACCCTAACCTCAGTACTGTAATGCCTGACCATACAAAGTTAACTCAGAACCCTAAACGCCCTGAACCGTGAATCGTAAACTGTAAATGTAATTTGAAATGAGGCGTTTGTTCATTTTGAATTGATTATGTTCTGGACCAACATAGTAGTGGAACGTTAAGGAGCAATTTAATAGTGAGTCATTAAAACAGAAAAATACTGGATACTAAGTAAAAATGACACAAAAGGAATTTTCAGTCTTGTTTCATCAGCAACGTACAGTGTAATGTAACCGATATTTTCTGGATTTTGATGATTAGTGGGTATAGTTCTAATTTATCTCTGAGTGAATTATCAAGCGTTTTAAGCTGTTTTCTGAGAATTCTGCACGCATACTCTCAGTTGAATGTTTACGCAATTTTCTAAATTCTTGGTTGGTAAGTGGACCCCAGATCTCACAACCATAAGGAGCTATGTGTTCTATGACTAATTGGAGTATTTTAAGCCTCATTCTCATTGGGATGTCAAGGTTTAGGCTCAGTTGAGTGTTATGCTTTTTTGATGTAGTACAAGGCAGTTTTTGCCTTGTCTCTCAGGTTATTCACAGCCAAGTTACCTGTCTGATGTTTATGCTGGTAGGTGTAATTACTTATTGCTAAAAACAACAGTTTCTCTTTCTATCTATCTGTGTCTCTTGCTCTCTCTTTCTAATGGTCTGTCTCTGTCTCTCTTTTACGCTCTTTCTGTTTCTCCTGTCGCTGTCACTCTCAGTCTCTCTCACACTCTCTCTTTCTCTCTCTCTGTCAGTATTTCTCTTGCTCTCTCGCTCTGTCTCTCTCACAGTTTGTCTCTTGCTCTCTTTCTTTCTCTACCTCTTTCCTAACACACCTTTCAGCTGCTCTGCCTACTCTTCAACTCTGTTACTCTGCTCTCTATTTCTTTTTCACACTCTCCTACTCCCTCATCTACAGTCTGTTTGCTCTTTAGTCTTTCTTTCTGAATTTTCCTGCTCATTGTACTTCCCTCCCTCTGCTCTCTCCTTCTGTATCCTGGTCATTACTTTCACTCAAAAAACATTTATTTAGCATTATTTTCTAAATTATAGAGCTTAAAAACAATTATTAACATTTAGGAAGAGACAGACAGAATGAAAGACAGAAAGAGAGGGGGAGAGTGAAAGACAAGGAGAGAGGGGTGGAGAGAGGGTGAGGGAAATAAAGACAGGGAGAGAGGGAATGAGAGAGAGGGAGAGGCCAGTTGAAATAAGTCTTGTCTGCCTTGTCAACCACGTCTGGGTTTTTATACATCCCTCTGCTTATTTAAACGCTACTTATCTTATCCAAAAGGCCATCAGGGCAGACTATTAATTTAGGAGCTGTATCCATGGAAATTATGTCTCTCCCCTCTTTCAGCCGCTGTCCCTCCCTCCCTTGCTTCCTCCATCTAAAGGAGATTAAACCAGGACCAGCTCCACTCCTCTTTCTCCCTCTGTCCATCACAGTGAGAAATTACCTTTTAGTCTTCCTCCTTAATCGTCTCCCCCAAGCGAAAGACAAGCAAGAGAGAGAGACAGAGAGAGAGAGAGAGGGAGAAAGAGTGAATGGGCAATCACACTGACAATAATAGTCAGATGGAGGTTTGGCTGTAACAGCCCTCCACTACAATGCCTCCAGATTGAATTGAGGTAAGGATGGAGAAACTTTACATGAATTAATCCTTGTGACTGTCATCTTTAAAAAAAGAAAAGAAAATACAGGTGCTGTAAAACTATCGCACTGTCAAAGCTTTGTTGAATCACATTCATAGACGTTCATTGCGGTCCGTCCTCTTTGGCTAAACTCAATTTTCTTCTTTCTTGCTCCACACTCCGTTTGTGCAACCCTCCGTCCCTGCCTTCCTTGTTCAGCTCGGGGGTTAAGCTCAGAGACCGGATAAAATATGAAACCCATTCAAATTTTAAGTTACAACTTTTAATGCTCCATGCCAGTTAGAAATCCTCTTCTCCGACCTGAAAGTCGATGGCCAGAGGAAACCATAATATTGCACCTGACGTTTTACATAAATGGGTCACGATTCAATTCAGAGTTAAATATATTCCTGCCTTGAAATGACATGATGTGTCACATCTGTTTCCATGAGACAATGTCAGTATTCTTTTAACAAACAGGTTTATATAAATGTTACCAGCCACAGCAATGGCTGTGTTTAATAGTCAGAAACACCTGCTTCCTAATGCAGAGTGGAAAGTGACAGCCAAACAGCCTTTTCAGTAGCAGACTCGCCAGCCCTGTCGTGGAACACAATTACAGTAACAAGGGGTTCAACTTCTATGTCCCCTTCTATTACCATAGAATACTTGATGTGTACATTTATATAACATACAGTAAATACTTCTCATTTCTATGTCAGGTAAGTGGTTGTCACATATACAGCTCCGGAAAATAATAAAAGACCGCTGAACTCTTTTTCTTTCCTTTCCAAAAAAAGTTGGGAAGGAAGGTTTTGACTGAGGAACAGAAGGGTTAAAATTATAAGACCAAATATATGGTGCTTTGATGTGCTTTGATGTACTGCAGCTCACTGGTTAGTTTGTTGAAATATAGGCTCTGTGCATGTCCAGATATTAGTGATGTCTGGAATCTATCACAGTTTCAACTGTATTATCAAACCACAAGTCAAATAAATGTCACGCCCCTTCTCTCTATAGTTAAAGTTGTTTGTTGTTGCTATCGCTCCACTCCACACTGTTCCCATTCCCATTCTGGGAACATGCATTAGCAAACTGTTTCTGTCTTTGAGACCACAGCCATGTGAATACTATGCACACCCCCGGGAATTATTTTTTGTACATATGTGGACATCAGACTTCACTTGAACATTGTTGACAGATAGTAATAATGAATCAAATTAATAATGTATCAAATTACAATGAAAGATAATACAAAGCTATCATTTATTAGTACATTCACTCTTCAACCCTCCATTTTTTCTGTTAATTCTGTTCTGTTCTAGCTTTGTTTGTCTGTTTTGGATTATCACCAAGATTCATGTTTGGTCTAGCTTCAGCTTTTTGCCACCATGCTTAAATGTTTTTATGAAGTTAATCTGTTCAAAAGCAATGTTTTGTTTTTGCCAAACATTATTTCTCTATTTCTTTTTCAAACTCTCCCACTCCCTCCTCTACAGTCTGTTTGCTCTTTAGTCTTTCTTTCTGAATTTTCCTGCTCATTGTACTCCCCTTCCTCTGCTCTCTCCTTCTGTCTGGAATCATGGCAATCCACCTTTGACTGATTTGTCCAGAGTACATTGTTCCAGCAGTTTTAATCTTTACCCAGGTGTTGTCTGGCAAACATCTGTCATGTCTTAATATTATTTTGTGAAAGCAGAGACTTCTTCCTTCCTGACCATTAGGCAGTGCACCAATCTCACTAAAGATGTTTTTATCATTTGCACCTATTTTGGGACAACTGATTCTAGTTATACCTATTTCATGTGATGGTAAAGACTGTTTCTTTCTGCATAAGGATATTGGAATTCTGTTTACTTTAATTGCTTAAATGGTTTCAAATAAAAAAAATAAAATGTGTTAAATTTTGTTACCTTCATCAGTGAATGTGCTTGGAATTTAACTGAAATATCCATGTGTCTGAATATACTGTAAAAAGACAACCTCGGGATGTACTTACATTTTCAACATCAAAATAGCATCACGATAGGCCACCTGAATTTCAGTTTAAAGCAAACAATATTATTGGATTTGAAAGCACAAACATATTTCTTCCCTCTAAGAATGTTCATATTTATTAAATCCATTGCGCACTTTCTCTCAACACCTTTCCTCCTTATCCCCTTCGTCTCCAACCTCCTCGATGCTCTCCTCACTCGCTTCTCCTGCCGTTTGATTCTGTGTGAATTAATTGCTCCTCATATGGGAGGCGACATACGATTACTCTCCGTCCTGATAATGGTGTACGTGCCACGCCACCCGGGGATATCGTGCCAATTTACTCCGCGCGCATCTGCCAAATGATTGGTGTTTACACGGCACATCCCTGGAGGAGAGTTTGTCACGACGCTCTAACTCCTTTACATCCCAGTAACGCCACGGATCCCGTGACGGAGAAGCCGCGTGAAGCGCACAGACACGAAAAGGCACACTCAGATGCGTTTAACACCGAAGATGATTTTGTCTCGAGTGAACTCACCAGTGTTCCTCTTGACCTATCAAAGACACCGTCCACCCTTCCTCCCATGCCCCCCACCACGTGGACCCGATCAGTCCATTCCTCCTGAAGCAGCGCTCTTTCTCCCTCTCCCATTAATCACCTCTCTCTAATTAACAGCCCCAGTCCTCCTAGTTCCCTCCCTCTCCACACCTGGTCCAGCATGGGCCAGCGGTACCGACCAGCCGGCACGCAGCGCCCGTGGCCAGTGGGAACCAAAAAACGGTACAGAACCCCCTGCTTTCATCCGTCCACCCCCCGCCTTCACATCTATTGCCCAGTATCCTATTATCTGCCACCCCCCATCTTCCCCTCCTCCCCCGCTTACCTGGCTGGCCAGCGCTTTGCGGTGCCATCTGCTGCCCCAGCGTGGCTGTGTCCTGGCACGACCACACGGACTCATACAACTGCTTGGCAGCGCCAGCAAGGCCCACTTCCGCCTTCGGGCCACCGCAACCCAACTCCGAACACCCATGTGTGGCGTGTCACACGCTTCATCTATCTCCCAACAGGGGGCGCTGGTGCACATCTGCTTGTGAGGGAATGAGTTGTTTTGCATCGTCCCAACCCCCTGGTGTACTTGCAAGTGCACTTGCCCAAGCAAGGGAGAGTGATGATCCGAGTTATAGCCAACTCACTACGGAGTTCACTAACAAGCCACAGACCTCACGGCCAATGCGATTCAGCTCTGACACAAACACGTGGTTGTGTTGATTAGATCTGACACTTTGCAGCCACCAGCCTTAGACACCTGACAACAGTTTGCATAGAATGGTGGGTGATTTCAACTCTGCGTGGGAGAGAGTTATTCACTCCCCTCACGCTGAATCAAGGGCCGTGGGGGGCAACTTTTGAAAATGGGATTGGCACTTAAGGTAGCTATTAAAACCGTTTATTTAATCCGGTTTCGATTAATCCAGTTTCGATCCTGAGGGAAAGTTGTGAGCGCTTAGGGGCTGCCTAATTTGAGAGTGGAGTTCAGCTTAAGAACATGTGAATCCCAATCCCAGCTCCTATCAAATTTAAAAACCCTGACAAGTGATTAGGAAAAATTTAACCAGGCAAACACTTTCAATTTTTATCTAGGAGGTTTTTCATTCTGGATATGTGGCAAGTCTCAAAATCAGAGATAAACAAAGGAATGTGTCATATAATTAGACAAATCTATCCTTTATTTTGTGTAACATTGCGCAAGCTGAACAAAAACGTGGCGCGTGATGAGATTTCACGTCTCGCGGAGGCTGCATGATGACGGCACACTAACTGAAAGCAATCACTTGGAGGGTCAAATTACCACCCGAAACACCGTGGCCATTTTCACTCCCTCTGCATTTGGGAAACCTGTGCAAAGGTCTGATTTGGGTGAATGTGCTAATGAAGGGCTGAAGGAGCAGTGGAAGGAAGAGGAGTCCATTTGCTAATTAGCATAAGATGTATGAATGTGCTGAGAGAAACACTATTGCCTAATACAATGTATTATGTACATCGCTGATAGGCTGATGGTGATCTTGGAGCAGATGTATGAACGTGTTTGCATGCACATAACTCTGATTACAAATGGGAAAGCAGAGCATCTCTGTGAAACAAACCAGCAATTATATGCAAATCCACATTTTTTTGCGGGCGAGTTGTCTATAAAAAGAGCACAAATGTTGCAGTGAAACTATAGACTTGCCACGTCGTTCGTAGCTGCGTTTCTCAAATCAATGGACTCAGTGAGTTTTCTGGTAACTCTGGACCCGGACGGCTTCGCCACTGGTTCCATGATACGACCGAGCCATTTCCCGCTGAAATTCTGCTCCTTGCTTTTTTATCCCTGTTGCTAAAATCCATCTCCTTTCAACAACTCTCCCCTCCTGCCCTCTTCTCCTCTCCCCTCCCTTTCCATGGCCTCCCCTGTGCCAGCGCCCTGCCTCCTCACCCTGTCTTCTCCCAGGAGGGGGCCTTTGTTTGTAAACATTGCCATGGTTAATGTGCTGCCGGCAACAACTCCCCTAACGACACAATGACAGAACAGAGAATACACAGAGGCAGCGAGAGTGATGAAGGGTGTGGTTTAAACCGGTTACATCATCTAACTTTATGAAATGTAGCTGGGCAATAGTGTATAGGATGGTGTGTACATGTGGAAGTTCATTCAGAACCACCATTCCCTTCCTGGAGTACCAGATTTTCTTCCTGAGATCCACAAAAGAAATACTAACATAAAATGTGTAGACAATGTTAAAATATGCTTCTTTAGAAATACAGACATTACAACCAAATAAATATGACAGTATAAATAGCATATGCTGTGTGTGTGTGTGTGTGTGTGTGTGTGTGTGTGTGTGTGTGTGTGGGGGGGCATGTACGTGTGTGTGTGTGTGTGGTGTTCACCTCCTGGTTTGCCCACCTGAGCTCGGGTCAACCCTAGGCCTTCTGTGGTCTCTAAGTGATGCCTGTTTGGCCAGAGTTATTCTCACCCATAGATGGACTTTGATTGGGGAACCGGTTTTATCCTGGGTTCTTTTATGGCGAGGCGTTTCCAGACATTACAGTGGTTTTAGTACT
>JACXGJ010008052.1:0-17323 GCA_016801105.1 Esox niger | reverse complement strand
TCTTTCATTATATTTCCTTTCCCCACTCTGCTCCTGTTGACATAGAACAAGACAGAAGCAGAATTGATGGGAACAGAAGCAATTAGCAAATGAGCTTTAGGTTGTGTTGCCGCTCACACCGTGTTCACCGCTGTGTCGGGGCGTCTGGGGGCGGATAGGGGGTACGGGGAGTGCGTCTATGTGTGTGTGTGTGTGTGTGTGTGTGTGTGTGTGTGTGTGTGAGCGGTACGCTGCCAGGTGTGAGCGGGGGTCCGTAGCAGTATATTTATTAGCGGCTGTCAGGGCGGCGACACTTTGATGAATGGGGCAGAGTAATCAGGGCCCAGCTGTGACAGGCTGCACTCACAGCCTTCTACCTGCCAAGCAGCCCCATCACACACACACACACACAGAAACACACACGCTCAAAAACACGCAACACAGGCACGCACGCATGCCCACAAACATAGACGCATGCGTACACACAAGGGCGCGCACGTGTTCACGCACAACACTAACAACTAGCTGACAAACTGCAAAATCTAAATCCACACCTTCACCCCAGCCGCTCTCACCTTGGCTTTTTTGAGAAGAGAGAAAAAGAAATTATACAAATATATTTTTTTAATGTTACAATTGTTATACAAAATATCACATTACAAAGTTACTCAAATTTCTGTCAGTGCTTGACAGTATTTGATGTATTTGAATAATAACCTACCTACATTTGCTTAATCAGTAGTGCATGAACCTGGGGTGGCAACTTACACATTCTAAGTGGTATTAATGGGGCACTCTCTCTTTGGATTTATACTGTTCAATCAAATGTCAGTCAAAAAGGAATGATAAACACCAGTCAGGACAAACATGTGTGTGGCCTCAAGGACGTTTAAGCCCAGGCTGCTTTTTCACATTCCACTTGGCAAAATACCACAGCAGAAACAGATTTGTGTTTTGGTCACTGCAATTCTCACAATCTATGTCCACAGGTATATCTTTGCAGGATGGCATGCCTTGATTGGTCATGTAGTTGGCTTGTTGTGGTATTCTTATAAAAGTGGGCACAAAATAAGACCCATTTTGGGCTCGCTGTGCAGTATGTAGAATCACTGTCATACCTCAGTTAGCATTGAAACTCCATATCTGAAAACCAGTGGTTTTGATGGGCCACATAACTTCACATATATGACATTATCCACAATTTCTGGGAAGCTGTTTTAGCAGGACACTGCCACTTTTAAAACTAGTTCAGACATGAAACGCCACGTGTTAGTTTATCAATTTTTTGTAGACATGAACAACCATACTTTACGTCTTGCCTTTCTTTATATCGTTATGTCGTTATATCTTGATGTTAAGTTCTGCTCCTCTGGGGTAACTCACTGCCTTCACACGATCATGTATATGATACCACTAACAATAACAATATCAACACTATAGTATCATAAATACCCCATTGACAAAGAGCAAGGCACACAGTACTGATCACCCCATGAAAAGCAAACCCAGAACTGGTTTAGGCAGGGGTGGTGGGTGGGTTTGCTAGTAAGACCAGCATCTGCATCTGACCGAGTGAGGAACCTGACAGTAAAATAGTAGTAATGGAATCTGATAGGAACAATCCCCAGAATCAGCTGACCAATGACCATTTGGGTTTCCTGTCTGATATTTTATGCTACTTCTACAATCCTGGATTGCCTCATTAACAACTCTCTCAAGTTGGCTGTCTTGGGGTTGAGATGAGCATGATATAATGACATTACTTTAACCATAGTTCCTATGTGTTTTTGCCAGCAACACATTTTTTTACTGTGTCTGTTGTAAACTCACCTATATGATTCTTTTATGTATCGAATTGCAAGAATTCATTGTTTTGTTCTAGGCTCAAGTTTTGGAAGAGAAATAAGTCACACAAATGTTAACACTTGTCTTATGAAGTAGTATACTTCATCTAAAAAGAAAAAGCCAGTTGTACAAAGTCTGGGAACGCTAGTTGTACATTACTAGCTGTTTGCTAAACGGTTTGTTTCTAAATGCCATGTTCGTTTTATCTGCATATTTTCGTAAATTAATTCAATAATCTAGTACAAATCACAATTTATGGTGGAATGAATAACGACCTCAGAATTTTAAAGATTTCTCTCCACAAATCACCATACAAGATTAGGATGTCACTGGTCTTTCACAGGAACACTGCATGACTCAGGTAGTGGCTTTCAACACATACAAAATGACCTTGCTAATGTGATACCAAATGGGAAAACCAGTAAATACACATTTTGGAAATAATAATAATGAAAATATCAAATGTATGAAGCACATGCCCTATTATCAAAGCACAACACAAAGGATTAAATTGAAATACATAAATGATGCAAAATAAAATCTTTAAACAAATGTATCAATCAAACCTTAACAGGTAACATTCAGATTCTACTGCAGAAAAAAAATCCTTCAATGAAGAAATTAATGCGGCCTTGATATGTATAGGTACTGTTAGAGAGATAAGTCATCATATTTATTTACCTACTGTTATATTTCCAGGTAAATTGACTGAAAACACATTGTCATTTACAACAACCTGGGGAATATTTACAGCTGGAGGAGAATAAATGAGCCAAGTGGAAGCAGAGAGAGTCAGTTAATAAAACCTATTGAAAGCTAACTAGTTCCCCTGTTCAAAGCAGACCAATTCAATAATACAGGGGTGCTATGAGGCCCAGTATGAGGCGAACACTCATTACAACAGCCCAGCTCTTGGCTACGGTTGGTCAACTCAAGCTAATTCTCTTCGTAAACGGTTATCCTAATAATGTAGACAATAGTGTATTCTGGGTACTTCTAAAAAATATATTAATTTAACACATTTTTCAAATCCACCAGACAATGTTTTTCAGTCAGTTGATAAGGGTTGTGTCGTTGTTCAATGTCCAAGCCAGGGTTGAATAATTTGAGGAAATATGGACATAATGCATTTCTTGAAGCATTTTATTGCTATGTGTAGATGCTACCCATTTCAAACATGTAGTGTTTGGATAATGACATCAACATGTTAGCGCAAGGTGTAAACTTGAAAACATAGAAATGAAAGGATATTTCCCTGTCTCCTTTTCACACGTCTTGTGATGTGCAAACATAAAACCCTGTGTCATGAAACATTGTATCTCAGAAGACCATTACAAAAGATAATTACATAACAACACAAAACACGACATGGGAATTATTATATCCCTGCAAGTTTCTAAGGCCAAGAAACAAGTATATAATTAGGGTCTGCTGTATAATCTGATAATTTCTCTGAGGATTGGGTTTCTTTTTTCCCTTTTCCACAGTTTTTCTCTATTCCACAGAGCTAGACCCCAGTCTGTCACATCCTCGTCCAGTTGATATAACCATGGCTCCATCCTCAGCACTCTGATCCTACACTCTCCATCGCACTGACTTATCAGAAGGTCTCACACTAAAGTACAATGAGGAGCCTCAGAACCCCCTTATAATATTCCGAGCATTTGGGATATGCGCGTGTTGTCCGTCCGCTAGCGCGAAGCGCGTCTCTTTGCTGATGGCGGTCCATTGTTTGTCCATTTCGTCGACAGCTGCTCGGTATCTCCGGCAGATATCTTCTGCACTGTCTAATCCAAACTTTTTCCTGCTGACGGCCATTGCCGCTGATAAACGTTGCGGCAAAACGTCCTGCATTAAAAACTGTTTGAATTTATTGTCAGGCTAGCACCAACAATGAGTAAAATCTCCATCTAGAAGCTGACAAGTCCGCATTCGTGTCTGATTTGCCGTAGGCCATGTCGCTTCCAATACGGCTTTGACATCGCTCCCACCGACTCATAAGATTTGCCTGCTGTCAGAGTCTGGTGTTACAGATGAGGTAGGAAGGAAATGGCTGGGGGTAATCAAGTCATGCTAACACGTTGATGCATAGCTTATTCATGTATACATCGTGTTATATCTCTGGTTATTGGAGTAAACTAAGAGAACAGCTGCATGTCTGTCTCAGTGCACTGTATTTTCAAATCAGACTTAGTTTGACCTTGTGCGGAAACAAACATCTTTTGCCATGTTCGAGTACAACTTTGTCTCGGGGCTGTAGTTTCCATTTTGAACCAGAGCTCCTTGAGTATGGCCAGTCAACTCTACTCAGAAGTCTTGCTGGAAGTAGATCTATTCATTACATATACATTCCATGAGAAAAATACTCCAACCCAATGATCATACATAAGCTCTTTCTGTTCCATGGAGCTAATTTTAGCCTGTCATGTGGAAATTGATGGGGCAACCCCAGGTGCACATCTGGCTGGGCGGTTTTTGCGGGAAAAGTGGTATTTGGCTCAGATTCTGGATGCACCCTGTGCGCCTCCGCTTGATCCGTTTGAATCTGTGTAAGACACGATTGTCTCCAACAAAACCACTCCTGGCCCTAGCTGCATCTAAACCTGTCTGTGATCTTCATCCCTGTACCCAAATTGCAACTGATGATTTCAAAGTGACACTTTCCTAATGCCTCCCTTTTTGGCTAAACTCAAGTGTCTGTTGACAGGCTAGTGAATGTAGGACAAAGCGAAGATTAGTAGTTGAGTGAGCGAGAAACATTCATGTCAAAGAAGCGACGCTCCTACACGTGCTATCTCCTGCTGACATGCGAAGACTCACACACTCTTCCCTTCATTCTCAGTGAAGCGGGCCCCTTTGAATTGGGGTCCATTTGCAGGTGGGTAAGTCTCCCAGGGGCCTCTAACAGATATTAAAAAGATCCTTAACACATCTCCATTCGTCTCTGCCACACTGCTCACGTATCACTATGTGTGTGTGTGTGGCCCTTGGGGGCCTGCTGTCCAGGACATGAGAGAGAGTGAATGCAGGGAAGATTAATTCTTCTACAACTGCAGTGACATGCCAGGTAGGGAGAGTCGCTCATTACCTCACTGATCAGGCGCTCTCTTGCACACACACGCACGCACGCGCACACTCACACACACACACACACACACACACACACACACACACACACACACACACACACACACACACACACATACACACATGCACAATGGAATGATGCAGAAGGGGGTCAATTTCTGCAATTACTGGCCAATTGATTTCCATTGGTGTGACAGAAGAGGAGTGTTACTCTGTCAATGTCCACTCAGCCTGGCAGAAAGACCTCCCCCGAGAGACTGGCAGACATACAGACAGACAGACAGAGAGACGGACGGATAGATGGACAGACGGACAGAAGGACAGACGGACAGACAGACACAGAGTGTCCTTTCACTCTCAGATCCCATTTACATCCATGGTAATCTTTCTGGTTGCCCTTTGTTCTTTTGGTTTCACCACTTTTAGTCTTTACTCAGAAATTCCTTCACTACGGCTCAGTTATGTCCTTTTCCCTCTCATCTACCGTCACCACTCCGACTTTTCCATCTCTTTTTTCTTGTGCTCCTTCACTACTTCTTTTTCCTCATTCTCTCCGTTACTCGCTGTCTCTCCTTTTCTCCTTGTTCTCTCTCTCACTCTTTGGAGTCTCGTCATGCTAGCTTGGTCTTTCGCTTGTCTGACAGCTGCTGCTGTGTGGCTTTTTCTCTTCCCCCATCTCTTCCCCCCTCTTTTCTCCCCCTTTTTTAAACACACGTCCTCGTTTTTAAACTATCTATCATGCTGGCGGGGCCAGTGGGGCCTTTAAACTGTGGGATTGGCACTTTCTCAGCTGCTGAGCTGGAAAAGAGAAGGCGGCTGGATGCTAACAGAGACACAAATTTGGAGCCGGACCATTGGTTGGTTGGCTCCGCAAGCGAGGGGGCAGGACATATCCTGTCCAAACACAGGTGGACTCACCACCCTCGTACACTACACCTTCTGCATGGTTGTAGGTGAGATATATAAAGAACTCCCATGTATCTTAGTTGTTTGAGCGTGGAACTTGCAAAGACAGTGTTGCCGGTTTGATTCCCGCTGGGGCCAGCACACGAGTGTTTGCATTCACAGCTCTAAGTTGCTCTGAAGTGTCTTCTGAATGACATAAATAAACTTTGTCAGTGGTTAGGTGGTGAAACACTAGAATCCTTTAAATAAAAAGGGATTTACTGAATATTTTCTCCTGATTTAGGGAATCCTCCAAATGGAATTTTGGATAAATACAGGGAATGTATTGAAAAGCCCCCTTTAGTTGCATCACAAAGCATTGATATGTTGACACATGAACAAGGTGTTAGAAGACCTGATTCAGATCCCATTAAGACTA
The DNA here is from genome assembly GCA_016801105.1 of Esox niger. Classification (NCBI taxonomy): domain Eukaryota; kingdom Metazoa; phylum Chordata; class Actinopteri; order Esociformes; family Esocidae; genus Esox; species Esox niger. Next base: position 11,088 of record JACXGJ010008052.1, on the reverse strand, counting down.
TTTTGCCAGAATATAGATTTCAATCTAATGATTATTTTTATCATGCACCTCTGGGATGATTTGAGTTATGACTGCAAAAATTTATCTTTATGAAAAGCTTTATACACTTTTCTTTCTGTGTGTCCTCTGACCTTCGATGAAGTAACACTTGCTCCAGCCAGTTCATTTAGTTTGGAGTCTGACTGGGGTGTCTACAGAAAATAAATATTCTGATATAAACGTTTCATCACATAAACACCCTGATAAAATTATGCTTATGGTGGGTCGAATCTGATGATTTCAAGTACAAGAATATCTACTTTCTTCTCGTTAATAAATTGATAAGATACAGATAAATCTCTTAAATCAATGGGATGTATTAATAGATTGTAAATTAATGGGATAAATTAAGATATTGTAAATATATAACTGTATTTTGTGGCAAAAAGTCTATATAGTCCTATGCCTTTTTAATTGAAGAGATGACACTTTGAGAAGAAAAGTAATCGTACAACATTTTGCAAGGACACACACAAAAATGCAACCTCTGAAAACTAAGTGTTCTGAGAATCTGTTGACAAAATTTGAATAAAAATTTGCCCAAATGTTACGCCATGAGTGTGTACCAATATTTCATCAGTTCTGTATTCAATATTCACAAGACAGGCCACACCTGTAGATCCGAGGCATTTCCAACAAGGCATCGGGCCCGGCTGAGAGATGCTGGTCTTTTGTTCCCGCTCCAACATCCAGATAGTGGGACGCGTTTGGAGGGGCCATGTCTGGCAGGATAGTGATATGGTGAGGAACGGGAGAAGACGGGGGTCTAGCATCACTTCCTTGCCACAATGTGTACGTGTGAGCGTGTGCGTTTCTTCCTGGCCATATTGCTGCATCCCCCAACACCTCCGTTAGTGATGATTAGGCGGCAGTGTGACCGCTTTGGTGAGGAGAGATGGAAGGGCGGGAGGGTGTGTGTGAGTGCTGTCTGGGTGTAGAGGAGGGGTTGGGTGGGTGCTGTCTGGGTGTAGAGGAGGGGTTGGGTGGGTGCTGTCTGGGTGTAGAGGAGGGGTTGGGTGGTGTGAAACAGACCTCATCTGTCACCCAAATGCAGACACAAGGGCCTTTACACACTGCGTGTGTGTGTGTGTGTGTGTGTGTGTGTGTGTGTGTGTGTGTGTGTGTGCGTGCGTGCGTGCGTGTTTGTGTGTTGTTGCGGGGTATAACAGGCTTAACGTCCTGTTGGCTGACATGCGTAGTTCTCTCTGACCCCTTTGGTGACAGTTTATATTGTATATTTATAAAGCCTTCCAACAGAAACGTATAATTCTCTCTCTGTATATATATATATATATATATATATATATATATATATATATATATATATATATATATATATATATATGTAGGTATCCAAATTATATTGAATACCTATATGTATAGAATACATCCAAAAATATATTGAGAAACAGCTCTTATCAAACACATTCGCAATACTGGGTAGTTCTCGAGACAACCCTGGCTCGGTCTAGGACAGATACCACAACATTTGCCTTCTGTGCCCCTCAAACTTGGAACGATCTACAGGATGACCTTAGGTTGTGCTGTGTCCATAGCACATTTTAAAAAGTGTCAGACTGAACATTTTACATTGAATGGTACTTGCTTCTTTTAAATATTTTTAAATGTTTTCTTAGTCCTGTTTATATTGATTGTTGATGTAATACAAAGCACCGCGGTAAATGAGACCTCGGTCTCAGCTGGTTTTCACTGTATAAATAAAAGAAAGTAATTTGCGGCGTGGCTGTGAGAAGCACCGACTGTGTGTTCTGAGTCACTGATGTGCATATGTGCGTGAGCGTGCGAAACTCCGTCTCCTGTTCCCCTGTTCCTCTGCCAGAGTTACAGCCTTGCGGAAGCAGGGTCCAGACCTGTGGAGAGCACTACATTGTCATTTTTCTCCTGTTTGTCACGTTTACTTACCTATCTACACGGGCACCCTAAGAAAATCCACATTAGGTCAACTTTCTCTTATTTAACCACACTGCTTTTTCCCATTGTACTGTTAAGTCAGAGACACACACAATAAGCCTTGCTCTGACAGCCGACTAACCTGCCTCCTGTACCGGTAACACCACTTCCTCCTGCCAAACCGCCAGTTAGACAGCACTGTCGGTGGCTCTCCTTTTAGATCGGCGCCATATATCCTAAATTAATCCATCAACCAACCTCCCAATCTGTTATATTCTTGTCAGATTGTCAAACCACCCCCCACTCTTTTGCAAAGGTCAATCCGATGGGGAAAGTTTTGCTCTAAATATTTAGGATGAGTTGTGGATGTGTCAATATTGCAGCTGAGTCTGTCAGTAGAGGGCGCTCCATCCCAAGCAGTGTTTGTCTGTTTGCGTCTGTGTGTTTGTGTGTGTGTTTAGTTAATTTCCCAACGTGGTGGCTGTTTTCTTGCGTTCTAATTGAACCGCAGTAAGCTCCCAGACCGGATCTCCTGCTATGCCTCTCTTTTCTGCCCTGCTCTTGCGCCTTCTTTCTCTCTCCCGCTCTCCCTCTCGCTCTCTCTTCTGCTCTCCCTCCTGCTCTCCCTCCCGCTCTCCATCCCGCTCTCCCTCCTGCTCTCCCTTTCCTGCTCTTCCTCTCCTCTCTCTGTCTCTTGCTATGATTTGCTGTAGTTGATCAGTTAAACTGAGTGGATGATTCGGCGTGACTGGGCCTTGTGTACACTTAGGCATTTTGCAGTGGCACAACACCGGGTTGAACGTATCCAAAATAGCTGTTTCTCTGCTCTCCCGCTGCCCTTATTTATCCCTGCCTTATCTCCGATTGCTCCCTTCACCTGACCATGACCACAGTCAGCCAACCACGGCTTAGTATCACCACTATGCCTTGGTTTCCATTGGGTGTAAACAGGTCTACCTGTGGAGCAATGGCTGCCCGAGGACAGGGACACACGTGTATAATTGCAGTTTATCTTTATGTGATCTGGATGGAAATATGACAGCTGTCAGGATTTTAATTATCCTCCCCTTATTATGAGAACGAAGCCCTTATTGTGCCTTAAAACATTACCACTCATGGCTTCCTAGAACTGGTCCCACGGTGGCGAGGACGCGGCCCTGGGCGCTGGGTAGGATTTGTATGAGAGGGGTGATAAGAGCGTGTTACGAGCACGTTGAGATTGTCTTCAATTAGCAGCGAACAGGAGACAGGAGGGGAACAATGGAACAGGGATTGGCACTCTGGGATGGGGGGGGGAGAGTGAGGAAAAGACGGACATTGGAGATAAAGGAGAGGTTAATGACTGTCAGTTCACTGGCATCTCTTCTTTCTCTCTCTGGTGACAACCACCGTCTAATCTCTCCATCCCTGTAGTCATGGTAATTATTACGACAATTAGCTGCCGCCCCTTCACTCACACACGCACACACACACACACACACACACACACACACACACACACAGACACACACTTGCACACACTTAGTATCTTGGGAAGGCATGGTTATGGTGGTATCCGAGATTAATCAGAAGTAACACTTTGAATTCTGATAGATGAGGACAACAAAACATCCCAATTAAAGTCCTGTTCTGCATTGTAATGGTTGTAAATGGACTGTCTGGGCTGTTCTGGAGTCAGTAATAATTGAAAGGAGTGGGAGGGATTACCAGACTGGATCTGATAAGAGAACACATGGGGTAACACACAACCCCCTCACACACACAAACACACACACAGGTAGTCCTGGTTGTTCTACGCTTCATTGACTACCACTCCATCTTGTCTGGATTCAGGTACTGTGCTTCACCAGTTCCACAATGGTTCTTTAATTGGTACACACTCAGAGCCCATGTTGTTGTTTCACTCTTAAGTTCTCTTCTCAGGGAGGTAATGTGCTCTTCGTTGACCTGAGAACGTTTCTCTGAGATGAACTTCTGTATAACCGAGCGTTAACCTAACGGATGCAGCACTTCCAAAAAATAACCAAGAAAGATGTTTCTCTCATGCAAACCTAGATCGATGGGGCTTTCCTTCGCCCAAACCTGGAAAGTGCAGGGACACAAATGAAGAATTGGCTTATTGATTTTCCCAAACCAAAGCAGTGTGGGGCTAGTGCTTCTCCATCGCTGTCCTAGTGAAACGAATGAGATTATTAGATTTTCTTTTGAGAAGAAACTTCCCATTTGAAATCACGTCTCAGTGTTCCCGAAATGTCCCTGCATGCCTGATCTTTTTGTCAGTGTGATTGACGTATGTATCGCTATAAGTTAAATGTAAATCCGCCCTCCCCCTCGCCCCCAGCCACCAGCATTCCCTTGCCTCGAAAGAGCCCCGGGTTCGGCGCGTCTTCATCCCTCCATCGGCCCTCCAACCGATGAGCCCGCCCCTCCTATTCTTGTTCTCTCCTCCTACCCGCTCCCCCTTTTCCGACTCCTCCTTTCCGAGCCCTGGCCTTCCCTCCCCGTCCTGCCATCAATATTTCATAAACGTACAGTGACAAATTTATTTGAATGCGGTGCGGGGCGAGGAGGTGGAGATGGATGAGACGATCAGGGTGGTGGTGCCGTTGGTGAGCGGCGTGGTAGCGAGCAGCTTTACCGCATACATTAGTCACATGCGGACGGCTGGGGGGGCACTGTGTGATGTGTGTGTGTGAGATGGGGGGGTGTTGTGTGTGTCCATCTGTGTGTGTATGTATGTGTAATGCTGTGTCTCACTCTCTGTACGTGTGTGTGTGTGTGTGTGTGTGTGTGAGGTACTGGGCTACTGGTGGAATCGGAGGAGTACATTTATCATAGTTATGGGTTTCTCAGGCATCCATTTTCCTGTGGGCCGTTGACAGGTAGTATCTGCATAGCCCCCTGTTTGATTGACGGCTATGGGCTCCAGTCTAACAGACCTGCTTAGACACCTCAGTACCAAGCCCGTACGTACACACACGTACATGTACACATATATACACACAAATACACACACACATACACACACAAACAGACACAGAGACAGATAGATTGGTAGGACGATGCCGGCCACCGATCACGAGAACAATATCCTGAATGAGTCATCCTTTTCTGTGTCAAGTCTCAAACCCCAAATTAAAACAAGAATTTCGAAAAATGAAGCCAAGAATGATTCCATGAAGGTATTTCAGTATTGAGACAGGCTAGTGTTGAAGTCAGAACTATTCCTTTAACCTCTGGCCCAGTGGTAAACACACAGTGCTTATTTTTTGCTTTCTTTATCTGTCCCTCCCAAATTCCTCTTCTTGTCCCTGACCCTGTTCCCTATCAGAGATAGAACCCATGCCTCTCCACGTCTAGGAATACATGTTTGGTTTCTCGTTAGTGACCACACCACCACCTCCCTCCTCCGTCCTGCAGAAAGGACTGGACCAAATATACAAATTCGAGGATCTTTCGGGGACATCTTGGTCATGTACTAACTGACAACCTGCCTGCCACCGTGGGTTAACCGTTCAGTCCGTGAGATCTACGTTACATCTATCAGCCTAGTCCTCCTTGTGGGGTTTGTTATATAAGGTCATCATCGCAATCAGAGATAGGGAGAGGGGAGCAGTTTGTAGCAGGAAGTGGGGAGGGAACACTCTTCCAACCACATGCAGAACCATCACAACTGCCTGCCTGTCGGGTTGTTTTGACTTTTCTTAAATGCAACCTCAGCTTGCAACGTTCCCCTTTCTGTTTATCTTGTCTGTTAACTCGTGAACTCACACGCACATACCTCGAAATGAGTGGAGCTAGACGTTCCTGATGAGTTTATATCAGGGACCTGTTCTCAATCAGTAACACAGCATCCAGTTCTAACAAACAAAACCAAGTAGATTCCGCTCCAACATAAATCATGTTGAGAGAAGAGCTGCCTGTCGGTTTGCCTGTATCAGATTTGGACCAACAAGAATGTTCTGCTATGAATTAGGTTCTGTTGATGTCCAAAGCTAGCCTCGGTATTGGTGTTTCTAGCCTTTGTTCCACTCCCTGTCCTTGGTTTCATGTAAGCTAAATATAATGAAAGGCTCCTCCAGTGGAAGAACGTTGCATCCTTGTCTGAATGTTTTGGAAGCACAATACAAGTACAATGTATATAATACATACTCTACTAAATGCAGTGTATAGTATTTAAATCTATATAAATATATACATCCCATATTTGTTCTAATGGCTGAGTTGTACTGCTATCGATCGGCAATGACTACACACAATGAGCAAGTTAAAATGGATTACCTTCCATTTTCAAAATGTACATAGGAAATGATCAAAATACACAATATGACTTAATTAACATCCACATTTATCCAGGCAAAGTTTTCATTTCAATTTATTTCTCTAATCGCCTCTTTCACATGTGGTGACTAATTGTACTTTCCATGGTGAGTCTTCATGTGTCTCGTTGTGTGATGTCACTCCGGGCGCGCTCAGTGGTGAATTGATTGCTGATGGCTGCCTGGGTGACAGATCGGCCTGTCTGGTTGGATAATGTATTCAGTACGTGTGTGTGTGTGTGTGTGTCTGTCTGTCTGTCGGTAGGAGTGTCTGTGTCTCTTTCTCTATCTCTCAGTCTGTCTCTGTCTTTCTGTACCTCCGTCCATCTGATTGGCTGCCTGAGTTTTTCTACGTTCAGTGTTCTCTCTGGTGTTTGGGTGTGTCTGGCCGATGCACCTGAGAGACATACACCCTGATGAGAGTCACTCTCAGGTCATCGCTCAGTGTTGTCTACTCAGGGTCTCCCCCTGCGTCCGCCCCTTTCCCGCTCCCCTTTTCCCTTTCCTTCTCAATCTCACCAATCACTCAGACGTCGAAAAACAACGCAACATACACGGCTCCTACCCAAATCACTCTTGAACACTCTTGCCATTCTTACTGTTTGGATACCTTCCCCAGGTACCCTAGAAAAAAGTTGTCAGAGTATCAAGGGCGTGGTCGTATTTGAATGTATTTGTCATAGCTTGGGAAGGACTGTGAGAAAAAGATACGGGCAGAAAATGAGAAGGAAAGAGAAAGGGAGAGAGATAAAGAGATATGGGGAAAGGGAGAGCCAGAAAGAGGGATGAGGGTTAGAGCATGTTAGGAATGAACCTATCAATCCAGGGTGCCTATTATCCTGTGTGAAATGTCTCCCGCTAGCAGTCGCCTAGTTAGTGTGCCTGTTGAAAATTAATAAAACGCCAGCGGAGTGGCGGGCTGCCTTAGACAGGCCTGTTATTGATTAGGCAATGTCACAGGAATGGAAGGCTCTGCCATTAAAAGTACAAATTATGCACCAGCGTTTAGCCATAGCTCTTAGTCATGTAAGAGACGAGCCACAGTGAGTGGAGTACTGAACTAGACTGGCTCCTGATTCTCTGTCAGGGGCTGCTCCTTTAAAGGACTGTACGTGTGTGTTTGGGTTTGAATGTGTGTTTTTTTGAGGGGTGGTTAAAAGTTCTGTGGTATATTTTATGTTTATCGTATCCTTAACCCTGTGTTAAGAAAACACACAGCAAAAGGAGGACCAGTGAATGTTTTCTAAAAATGGACTGAGAGATGAGAGACAAAGGGACTGAGATGTAAAGGAGAGCAGATTAGTTAGTTTCTCTTTGGACCTGAAACCTCCCAGTGTCCCAGTGCAGAGCGACCATTTAATCATGTAACAAATGAAATGATATTATTTTGACACTCAGCCAGATGGCTCTTCTCGTCTAAAGTGTGAAGAGTGATGGGGAGAAGGAGCAACGCAGAGAGAAGGAGACAGAGAGAGACGCTGAGAGAGGGGTGAGAGGTAAAATTAATTTGTCGGATCGGTGTGTCAGATCTGCATATGCCAGGCGTTTGGAGTCAGCGCTGTGATGTTTTTATATGTGTATCAAAGTACGTGTGTGTGTGTGTGTGTGTGTGTGTCTGAGAGCAACAAGACGGGAGGCTGTGTAAAGCTTCCATCAGCAGGGCGTTCATCTCTTGCCTCAGCCCAACAAGCTATCATGGTATCTGTTCAAAATCTGACGTTTCTCCATGGTGGGATGGATGTCTGGTGGTGAAGTGGCGCTAAGCATTATTTTTTGACGGTTAAGTTGAGGCATTGTTCACACATGGCAGTGGCAGGAAAACACAGGCTGAAAATTGATTTCCCCTTTTAGGGGGTTGGTACACCGACACGTGCATAAGGGAGTGGGGGTTAGACGGGGGGCATCTATAATTCATGACAAACACCTTGTGTCAGAAAGAGTGAAGACGCTCCATCTTGGGAACCTCGGGCCACTTCAACGCCTGCCACACACACACACTTTCTTTCTCTCTCTGCCCTTTCATCCCAAGTTCATCGCCCAAAGCTCCTAAGTTACTCACATCTTCTACTTTGCTCGTGAACACATTTTTAAGTCTTTTTGTTGTTGCGATTGTTATTGTTGTTGTTTTCTGAAACTGAAACCATAGCGACTGCTTCTAAGATCTCCAATGAGAAAGGAGGAAAGACTCCAAGCCAAGGGGTCTTTGTTGAATGATTTATAAGTGATCAAAAGCCCAAAAGAGTCCTCTGTCTCTCCGATGGATAAATGCTGTCAGGAAGCCTCTGTTAGGATGGTTTACTTGTCTGACAGGACATACAGTCTAGAGCAGGTGTAGGCAACAGTCGGCCTGCGGGCCAAAACTGGCCTGCAAAATATTTATTTGTCTCTCCACAGATTTTGGTAAAACAATGACCATATTATGTTACTATTTCTCAATGTTATCAAGTTTGGGCCTAAGACTAAACACGACATCAATTTTCAGTGCAAAATTTAATTTTGTATAATTTACAACTCAGTAGCTCACTCATGTCAGTAATTTGCATCTCATGGTTGTGCATCTCATGAGCAGTTAGGTACTATAATAACAGCTATAACATCAGTTTATACCCAGTTTCAATAATAATAGCTACTTCTCGCTTGTCCAAAAAGTATAAGTTATTATTACCATTGTTAATCTCTGTTGAGTGTTGTAGCAAGAGATAACAAATTAGCCGGGGCTACATCCCTTAACATTATCACCACCCACTTCACTGAGAGGTCAATCAGTTTTTGTTGTTGTCAATTACTGAATACAATGCATTCCTCTTAAAATAGCTAGGTGAAAAACCCACAGTTGCATGTCCTGATGGCCTGCCTGGATTAGTGCCAGCCTGTGTAAGGGTAAGGATGTACTCTATGAATGTTCTACAGCATGTTTCTGTTTTCCATCTCTAGTAGATGATCTTTCTATTTGCATGTTTTTCAGTTGTTGTTAATTTGTGTTTAGCTTCGTAAGATCTTCATTTTTCAAACACATCCGAGTACGATATAAAAATAATTTCAAGGCATTCAATATCCCACTGAGCACAGTAAATTCAATCATAAATAAATTGAGAAAATAATGTGCAACTGTGAATCTGTCTAGAACAGGCCATCCTCAAAAACAGAGTACCCTGCTGAGAAGTTCACCAGTCAGGGAGGCCTATGGTTACAATCTAATCTCCATAGCTGAGTTGGGAGACACTGTATATATTGCATACATTTGGCCTTAATGGGAGAGTGGCAAAAAGAAAGCCCTTGTTGAAAACAACTTGAGTCAAATTAGGGCACATTTTTGTAAGAAGGCATATAGTAGTCTCTGAGATCAAGTAGAAGACAATACTATGTTCGGACGAGTAGAAAAACATGCTTTTTGGTCCGAAGGCGCATTCCTAACATTGCATATCCTAACACTGCACTGCACATTCTCCTGAAAACAACATCCCTATTGTGAAACATTATAGTGGCAGTATCATGATATGGGGATGCTTTTATTCATCAAACCCTGAAAAGCTTTTGAAGAAAAATGGATGCAGCAAAGTTCAAAGGCATTTTAGAAAAAAAAGAGACCTGGGACTTGGGTGAAGATTCAGCACTCAAAACATATAGCCAAAGCCACATTGGAGTTGCTTGAAAACCAACAAGTCAATGTCCTTAAGTGGTCCTGTCAAAGGCCAGACCTCTGTCCTTATTAAGAATACATGGAAATATTAACACAAATTAATATACATCCAAACAATTGCTCCCCATCCAACATGATGGAACTTGAGGAAAATAAATGTTTCGCCATGCCCACTTCCCTGCAAGGTGTCTATATATGATAACCACCCCTAAGACTGAAAATACATAATTTGCGAAAACATTTGTTAGGGATAATCCAAATATAGATTACTTTTGTGCAACATCCCTAAATTACCTCAATGGATGGAGACTCTGACTTACAACTGCAACATTTTTAAAGATCTGTGATTGATTCATCTGATTGCCTAGTGTGCACCTGTTGTATTTGGCGCAGATGATGGTTACAGCTTTGTTTTCAGTCTGTCTGTCGGCTAAACACAGCAGTGGTTAATGGCATATTAAGCCCCAGGATTACTGCCCCTTGGAACTTCCCACTGTAATTCAAACAGCACTGGGAACAGCAGAGATGTTTAGCTTACTGAAGAGCTGGAGAGAGTGAAATACATGACTGCGTGTGTGTGTACTTAGTTTCTAATGGTTCTACCTCGCCCGTGATGGGGTTGTCAGCTGGCGAAGTGGTCTTATAGCCCCCCAGCGGTACGCGAGTTGAGAAAGAGTGTGGTGGTAGGGAGCGGTGGTGGTTTGGGGGCGGGGGGTTGGCGGCGCTGTGAGAGCTGAATCAGCGGGAAGTGTGGCTAATCGCCGCGGCTCATCTGTTAATGAAGTTAATGAAGAATGGGAGCACGACCAAATACGCTGAGAGAAGAGAAGTTCCACCACGCTGGATAGAGGCTGCTCTCTCTCTCTCTCTCTCTCTCCCTCTGACACAGTCCCACACTTGCTTTCCCACACTCAACAACACACTATCACCCTCCCCCCAGCATACACACACACACACACACATATGCTACTTTCACGCTTACTCCCCACCATGCTTCACACACACATACACACTTTCCCCTGCCTGTCCTCTCTCCATATGCTCCATCATCTCGCCTCATAAAGTGTGTATCGTCTCTTTAGCCTCTCCGTGTTCTCAGGGGGAGGAGACAGTCTGCGACACCGGTGTCTGTTCACAGGGGACGCGATTGTTGAGTGACATCAGTGGAACCTCTCACCT
>JACXGJ010008051.1:0-28422 GCA_016801105.1 Esox niger | reverse complement strand
GCCTGCTGAAGTCACAGTAACCAAACTGCCTGCTGAAGTCACAGTAACCAAACTGCCTGATGAAGACAGTATCCAGAGATTCCAATAAGAGGTATAACATTATGTCTGGTACTTAACACAGTGCATAAGATGTTCTATAGCTGAGACAATCCACTACTAAGTGATTGTGGTTACACATGTGGTTTTAACATGCTTGTATATTTTGGTAGAACGCCGCCATAACGCTTGTCTGTACGGTGCTTTCATTAAGGATACATCATTGCAGGTGTGCATGAACATCACTAACAGTGACATGCAACCTATTCACCAACTGACTAACCCTTAGTTACCCCAACAACGCCATATCCCAAATTGCACCCTATTCCTTCGTAGTGAACTACCTTTAACTGGGGCCGGTTCCAAGGTCGTGCACTACATATGGAACAGGGTGCTATTCGGAGCTCAAGACAGTTTCCTCATAATTAAACAGCCAATTTACTGAAAGCCGCAGCAGTGCGATGAAACAATGATGACATAGGGAGGTTAAGCAAGCAGCTTCAGCATAAATGCTGTGTTATGCACCTACAAAACACAACGCATCACAGGTGGAAATAACACATTAAAACATAAAGGACAGAGATTAGTTAGACACTTGAGATAATGAGTTTTAAATGATGGATGTTTGGCATTTAAATATTGCTCCTATATTTACTCTTTAATTGAATCCCTTAACCTGTACAAGAACAGCATCTTAGCTCTGTAAGGTGGTTGTCTAGACACCAACTACACCATTTCAGCAGAGGATCTGTAATGTACATGCTTCTTGAGTACAGGAAACCAGGCTGTAGATATGCGAGTGTACAGATGTAAACTGTTATCAATATCATGTGACTCACTAGGGACTGTGTGTGGGTGTGCGTGTGCGTGTGTGTGTACATGCGCCAGTTCACTGTGGGATTGAGGATGATTGGTGACCTGTCAGGGTCTCTGGTGGTAAAGGGAAAGGGTGAAATGAGACAAAGAAGAGTTAATGGAAATACCACCACTACAGGACATTATAGAAGGCAATACACAGCTGTGGAGGGTCAAGGACAGGAAAACATCACCACAGAGTAGAATGACGGGGGTTAGTGGAATGACGGGGGTTAGTGGAATGACGGGGGTTAGTGGAATGACGGGGGTTAGTGGAATGACCGGGGTTGGTGGAATGACGGGGGTTGGTGGAATGACGGGGGTTGGTGGAATGACGGGGGTTAGTGGAATGACGGGGGTTGGTGGAATGACGGGGGTTAGTAGAAAGGCCATGCGCTGCTTTTACAAAGAAAGCTGAAGGCAGAGATGGAACGGAAGCCACTTAGCCAGTTTCGTCACGCAGCCAAAGTCATAACTCAAAGACGAAAGAAAACGGGCAAAAAATAGACGGAAATTAATCAAGTAGTTGGTATAATCAAAGATTATTAGTAGAAACTTAGCAAAATGTTGTTTTTAAGTGAGGCGAAGCCAGTTCACTTGTGTAAGAAGAGAACATTGACCAGCTCTGAAAGTAGTATGGAAAACAAACTAGCCAGGCGGTGCAGACAAGCCTTGGGTTAAAAGATGATTCAAACTAGCGGTGGTCTACGCAGGTTCGGTCCAAGCATCCAAGCCTTTGCTTACCATGATCGTGCTCTGCCTTAATTCTTCCTTCGTCTGTCAAGACTCCCTTTCCTGGGGTTTGCTGGGTTCCCTTCTCAGGGGTCACTCTATATCTTAGCCTGCCTAGCGTCCTGTGCTTTTTTAAAAAGGGGTTACGTCTGAAGTGACCAGACACTTTAAAAGGGCGACCCCGCGGCCGGCCCGGCCCAGGATGGGAGGAGGACTGGGTTGACCACAACAGCATATTCCTGATCGTCTCTTTCTTTCCAAGGCGCTGCTGGAAAGCGTGGGGAGGGAAGGGACACGATTTGGGCGCGACAGCACCAGAACCTAAGTCCTGCTTAAGATGCCGGCGCTTTGGCGGTGCGTAGCAAGGCAGTCCCTTTTTCCGCGAGAGTCCCTGAGTAGCGTAGATATGGGAGAGTCCATCAAAGAGGCCCTTAAGTTGGTTGTTATTGGAGAGACTACAGAAGGAAGGGACACTGGACTGGCTGGAGGAACTCTGGGGGGAGTTGGATGAGGTACATGACACCTGCGACGTGCTGGGGCTTTGTCCGGACAACGTGGTAGGTGGAGGCCGAGGGAGCGCACAGAGGGGCGGGGCGGAGGGGGGCAGAACGCCTGACTGAGACGGACTGGGTTTCGACAGTTTCGGAGGCGGGCCCTGCTGTTTCCTGTCGGCACAACCGGGCGGGGACCCGGTCGAGAGCGAGGGGTCTACGGTCTCACCAGCCCTCAATGATCTACGGCCAACTGGCGAGGGGGTGAAGAATTTGGAAAGCCCATCAATAAGCCCTTTGGTTTTCTTGTTTACAGTGAGTGTAGCTGCTCGGGGGGTGGAGGAGGAGGGCGTGAGGGGGGGAGGGGAGGGGGTGAATCGGGAGGTGGTGGGGGTGACACCAGCCCATCTGGGGTCTGCTGTGGCAGTAGCCAATCTGTCTGTGGTGTCCTTCATAGATGCATCATGATCAGATGAAGGTGTGGAACAGACGGTAAGCTTTTGACCCCTACCAGGTGACCCCCTTGTCCCCCGGCCAATCACGGAGCCGTCACCAGCGCTTAGAGACCTGGAACAGGAAACAACACGTCAGTGAGCCAAGATCACACAACGCCTGTTCATCAGCACATCGGACAACAAGCTACACGGTAACACAATGCTGTCAGAAAATGCTAGAGGATTTCCTTTTGGCCATCAAGGTGCTCTACAGACCCTCTGGACAACGATCGACGCATATCTAAGGACAACATTTCTACAACCGGATTATAATTAACTTACATTCTTTGTTTGAGCATATTTCTGGGTCTTCCGACTGGCTTTGCATATCGACGTTTGATCTGATCGGCTTTCTTATGCAGGAGTTTTTTTCCATTTTCCTTCGGCCTGCAGACCTGGCAAACCCAGGTGCCTGGAGAGGGGGCAGACAGTGAGAGCAGAACAGTAACATCGGTCAGGATAGGGGCCTTTATACCATCACAAAGCAGTCATCTGAAACATCTCTTACATGTAGACAGACCAGGTTAGAGAAAACCTACAAACTTCTTAAAACAATCAATTACTCAGGACAGATGTATTCACAGAGATTTTCCAGATGTATTCACAGAGATATTCCAGTTGTATTCACAGAGATATTCCAGTTGTATTCACAGAGATATTCCAGATGTATTCACAGAGATATTCCAGATACATTCATTACAAAGTGCACCACTCTAGATTATGGCTCATGCAGATATTGGAGTAGTTTAGGATCCAGCCCATGTCAAAGCAATGAGAGTCTTGGTGCCAAAGGTCCCAGAACACAGTACGTTTAATCATAATTAGTGCATCAATGGGACCTCTGCTGTAATCTTCTGATAGCTCTGATATCCCCAGGGACTGGGGAAACTATTTATACGCACACAAAGCCTGTAATAAGACATTTCTGCTTCACTGCCATGAGTGACAGATTCCAAAGACCCTCTATGAAGTACACCCACAGACAGGCAGAGGCAGAGAGGCAGAAAAAGACAGTCAGAGAGAGAGATCGAGGCAGGGAGAGAGGCATATCAAGCGAGGCACAGAGAGACAGGCAGAGACAGAGAGGCATCTACAAACAAAGGTTCTCCCTCTGTCACACATCTCACTGGCTTGCTCTGAGAGGCCAGAGATGATCAGAAGGTATCTACATGGACGTTACCTTTTGGCATCCTGGAAAGAGGCGGTTGGCAGCACTCCATGTGAAACCCCCGATCACATGAATCACAGAACAGCATCTCATCCTGCAAGGAGACAGGGGTCATGGGTGGGGCTGTGTGCTGGCTGCGCGGTCGTTGCATAGATGTTACACCCTCTGTTAGGTCACTCTGAAGAGGGACACGTCGGTTTAGTTTCATGTGGATGACTGACGTGAGGCTGAATTACGTCTGGATGAAGGGTGGACGAAGAGGGGATGAGGTGTGTTCACTGTACAACATGGGGCCTGATGACAGCTAGACTAAGTGACCTTCTCTGTCCCAAACAGCCCTCTAAAGCAATTTGGGATTCAATGAATATCATTCAAAATAGGCTGCTTATCCATCTTAATGGTTTATTATCCATCGTAGTGGTTTATTATCCATCGTAGTGGTTTATTATCCATCTTACTGGTTTATTATCCATCTTACTGGTTTATTATCCATCTTACTGGTTTATTATCCATCTTAATGGTTTATTATCCATCTTAATGGTTTGTTATCCATCTTAATGGTTTGTTATCCATCTTACTGGTTTGTTATCCATCTTACTGGTTTGTTATCCATCTTACTGGTTTATTATCCACCTTACTGGTTTATTATCCACCTTACTGGTTTATTATCCATCTTAATGGTTTATTATCCATCGTAGTGGTTTATTATCCACCTTACTGGTTTATTTTCCATTTTACTGGTTTATTATCCATCGTAGTGGCTTATTATCCACCTTACTGGTTTATTATCCATCTTACTGGTTTATTATCCATCGTAGTGGCTTATTATCCACCTTACTGGTTTGTTATCCATCTTACTGGTTTATTATCCATCTTACTGGTTTATTATCCATCGTAGTGGTTTATTTTCCATTTTACTGGTTTATTATCCATCGTAGTGGCTTATTATCCACCTTACTGGTTTATTATCCATCTTACTGGTTTATTATCCATCTTACTGGTTTATTATCCATCTTACTGGTTTATTATCCATCTTAATGGTTTATTATCCATCTTAATGGTTTATTATCCATCGTAGTGGTTTATTATCCACCTTACTGGTTTATTTTCCATTTTACTGGTTTATTATTCATCTTACTGGTTTATTATCCATTTTACTGCTTTATTATCCATCTTACTGGTTTATTATACATCTTACTGGTTTATTATCCATCTTACTGGTTTATTATACATCTTACTGGTTTATTATCCATCTTACTGGGTTTTTATCCATTTTACTGGGTTGTTATCCATTTTACTGGGTTGTTATCCATTTTACTGGGTTGTTATCCATCTTACTGGGTTATTATCCATCTTACTGACATGATATCCATGCTTTGTCTACAAAAGAATGACCAACCTCTCTCACAACACGGATGACAGCGGGGAAGGACAGATGACCGTGTTGAAATACTCACAGCGTTCCTGCCCTGTATTCGACAGGAGCTACACGTTTTGCATTCTATACACTGCCACCGCAACCTCTTCACATTCCCGGTCAGCTCTGAGGAGAACTTCAGACAGGACGGGTGCCCTGAGGACAGGATGAAGGACAGTTATCAGTTGCGCTGCCAACATCGAACACACTTCCAGTTGCACCCTGATCAAGGGTGTCTCTTAACACTACTGAACCCTGTTCTTCACGTGGGGCTCCACCTTTTACCAGGGCTGTAACGCAAACAGGCGGCCGCTGGAGGGTAGGGAGCCATTTGGAACACACCCCTCGGTACGAGCCGCATGGATTGACAGGCGAAACCTTTCCGTTACATTCAAACAGCAAGGTTAAATATTAACATTCCACATCTTCAACTATGTTTGTGTGTGTGTTCTAAACTCTGTGACTGGATTGGACCCCTCACTCTTTTTTCCACACAGGCTGTGTCTAAAAAACAGTATGATCAAACATCTGAGCAGCTAATTAAAGATAATTTGATGTTAATGAGGCAGAAACCGCAGCAGCACTCCGTCTAATGGGGGCCCATCCGTGAAAGTCATGTAAAAGCCTCCTCTCTCACCCGACTTCCTCTCGTGGCTGTAAAACAGCTGTTTTACACAAAGAACACAATGTGTGTGTACACTACAAGCGCTTAATGAAAACCACCTCAGCACTACTTAGTCAAATTTGAGCTATAAAAATGTCACCGGGAGAACAATTCCTTACGGCATTTAAAATAATTGCTTCCAAGGCAAACGACTGCTTGGGAAAGGTAATTCTATATAAGCTCGGGAGCGGCAATTTTGTCTGGAACAAAAGAACGGTAAAGGAAAATGCCACCAATCTAGAGACGCGGAAAATGGATGACCTTTGATCCTCTTTCCATCTTGCTCTCGTCGCTGCCTTCCGCGTTCCCAGAATGCTAGTGCGTTCTGACTCTGAGCGCCGTTCGCTCAACGACTTGAGTGATTTCTAAATTCTAATGGGGCCTTAAGTGGAATCTGCTTCATCCTTCCTCAGTCCATCATGTGTTGTTAGCAGATCTGATCCCCTTGACTATCCATTTCAACAATGTTCTCCCTGGAAGTCCTTCAAGTAGAGGGATTTACCTTAAAGCAGGGGAACATCACTTCGCCAGTGCGATATGGCATCGTCTTGACGGCACTAGATTTACTGTAACAACCTCAACAAATAACTCCTCATCGCCAGTCGCTGCTCTGGTTTTAAACCACAGACTCACAAATTGCAGATTGACTTCTCATGGGTACAAAGCACCCCCCGGTACAACATTATCTACATATGACCTTGCCCGGTCAGGCCCTGCTCCTTTCCATGATCGAGGGGATCAGTTCAAGTATAAAATCACTTTTTATCTTTATCTTTGGTAGATCTGAGGGGCGGTGCTTAAAAGGCGACTGGCCAAATGCAGTCCATCAGTCCAGGCAGCTACAAAGCCAAGCTGATCCTAGATCAGCAAATGTTAAGATGTAAAACCCAGTTCTTCTGCACCTTCCTTGCGCTGTACGTTCACCAGGTAAATATGTAAATGACAGCGGTTCAACATCAGGGACAGACCAACAGGGCTTTTCTCCATGTCGGCAACCTGCAGTTTACTGGCCCGTTCTTGACCCAGACGCTTCCAGGTCACCCCCCACCCAGGAAGGCCGTCCGCAGGAGACAGACGGCTGATCCAAGTATGGGCTGCCCAAACCGTCCCACCCCAGCACAGAACCAGAGTGCATATCCGGGCCGGCATGGACCGGACCAGTCGGGTCAGGGACTCACCGCTGCTTCCGCATTCAGCACAGGACAGCAGCTCCTCGGGCCGCTTCTCCCGATTGGACTCCTTCGTTCCCAAACAAAAACTGCATATTGGGATGGGGTCAGCGCGTCGCTAGGAAAACAAACACACAGTTGTTATGGATGCAGCAGTCGTGGGTATACGTGTGTGTGTGTGTGTGTGTGTGTGTGTGTGTGTGTGTGGTTTGAAGTACACGTTTTCACTGCAGCCCCAGACGAGCATCTGATTCAACTTGCCAACAGATCTTCAAGCCATAAATAGGTTGAATCAGTGTGTCCAGGTCTACGACAGAACAGCATGCAGTTGGGGAGGACTGGAGATGAGAACCACCGTATAACAGACACGGTCCTTCTCATCTTCATGAGCCTACAGTCTTAAAGCTCTGAAGATGAAAGGCCCTGACTGAGTGAAAAGCAGACATTTACAGTGTAACTGCAACAATACCTTCACAGAAACACATCTATGCAAATATATGGTCAGGTAAACACAAGGAGTAGCTGTCAAATCTCTGTCAAGGTAATGAATGATATAATAGTCTGTTCCATCTCCCTGACGAGAGCCCTCAACCACACAGTTAGTGGAATCTGAACCCGCATTCGCCACAATGGGGCAAGAATACATGGAAAAGATGGTCCTTGATCCAATCATTCTAAAAGGAGACGCAATCGTCAGTGTTAAGTGTTATTAAAAACAATAAGAATAATAATAAATAACAACAATAACAACAGTAATAATACATTGTTACTGAACATAATTCCAGCCCACTGGAGTCACAGGAACATTTCACTCACAGCAGTCTGACAGCGTTAACATTGATCACATTGAACCCATGAGAGTCTGATCTTGGAAACTAATGTGTGGCTAAACCCACTCTCACAGAGTGATAAAAGATGTCTGCCCAGTAAAACAGCCCCACATAATGTTCCAACTCCAGCTAGTCAGATGCAATGCCGGTTGTAGGAGCAGCAATTTGAAGCCAGAACAGGTCCCCAAAAATGATGAACAATATCGATTATGTACCAATTAAACTCCTTGAGGGAAAACCCCCGTGAATGTCGTGGCTGACTGATTGACGACAGTGATGCTACTGGCTGATTATTCACATACAAACAACATGACAGACATCGGGGGGGGCTGATGGACAGGAGTCAAAATGACACAAAAGTGGGAGACTGAAGCCAACAGCAGTTCGTCCCAGTTGTGTCTAACAAAGGCAAACAGACATCTTCCAGTAGGCATCAATGAGAAACTGGCAACGGAAAAGTCAAAGGTTAATTTCCTGAAGCAGTCACGTAGCCTCCACTTTGGGGAAACATGCAGTGGCATCAGACGCCTACTCTGCTACACAAGCGCCACACCAAACCGTATGCTCATTGAGTCAATGTTCAATAAGTGTCTGTTCTCCTGGAGCAGCGCAACACCACACAAACAACCTCACAATCACATGCCTTCTGAGAGGCAGGCGGGAGGAGGGAGGGAGGTGGGAGGGAGGCGGGAGGGAGGGAGGTGGGAGGGCGGGAGGGAGGGAGGTGGGATTGAGGGAGGGAGGCGGGAGGCCCCTCGAAAGAAAATGACACTCAGATTGTGAGCATAAATAACCAACCTCATCAATGGCTCACAGATAACACATCAGTGGACTTGGGAGTCAGTGGAAACAAGTGGGCCCTCTGGGGAGACGGCTGGCCCGTAATTAGGTTCCTGTTCCGAGCAAGGCAGGTCACCCTGCTGAACCCAGCACACAGCCAGTTTGACCTCTGAGAAATCCATCTGTACCGAGGTGACCTCCACATGACCCCCAGACCCAACCTGGAACGTGTTCGGATAGCTGCCGTGTTATGTCACCTTTAGAAACACCTTGAATGCGAAGCAAACATGCCCTGCCGACATGCAGGGTAGGAAAATTGTGTCATCTCTATTCATTACATTTCTATCTGCAATCTTACTGAACCCGCCCCAGGGAGTTTTTAACTGATGGCGGTGACTCAACACTTCAATGTGGAGGAAGTGAGACAGCAACCTAAACAGGAACAGAAAACAACTATGGGATTCAGAAACTGTTCCTGGCTGCTGTTGTGAACTGATTGATATATTGAGCGAATGCTGGTTACATCAATGAATAGGCGTTCCCCATTTACACAACCTCCCAAATCAGCTGATGTGGGTCTCTGCTACTGGTAGAACCTGGTTGTTGTTTACAGACAGGCAAGAATATCATCTTCCCTCAATATCATCATCATCATCATCATCATCATCATCATCATCATCATCATCATGTACGGAAAACAACTCCTGAATAAATACCAAAGTAACAACGACAGTGATTCATTCTTGTGTGACGGTCTACGCCTCACTTTCCAAATCTCTTCAAAAACGATTACAGTCAAAAAGAAAATAGACTGTCCACTAAGAGGATGACTTACTCTAAAGTTATTTAGAGTACAGGGAGTTAATTGGCCTATATTGTGCATTTCGTATGAGTATCAATCCCATCGGGACTTGAACCAAGAACCTTAGTTCCAAACGGCATTTGCTTACTGATGTCAGCGCGTTGGGTCACGGGAGGAAGCAGGTTCAGCAAACCGGGTTGGTCAAGCTCAAGCACTCCCGAGACACAGGGATAGAACAGGGACTAGAACTGAAGCCTACCAATCCCTCTAACAGAGTAATCAGGATAGATGGGGGACGCCTGCATTGGGCGGCAATATGCACAACAAGCCTGCCTGCAACGCCTTGAACGTACCGACATCAAATCTCAAAACGAACCAAGATATTAATCTGCACTTTAATTAAATACATGCTTTGAGTAGAACGTCATATTGTGGTATTTTATTCCTAGCTAAGGGGCACTGATGTGCCAATTAGAAGGTAGATGCACATGTTTGTTGGCCAGTGATGAGAACCTTCAGATTTTCACCTGAAATAGGTGACGTCCAATAGGCTGATCTCCTTTTCTGATGGCTGATTGGACAACTCGATCTTTGATGTCCAACGTGAGCTCAAATTATTCTTTGATTCAGGTTATTTTCCTTGTTGAGTTCTTGTTTCTTCGGGTTACAGTTCATTTACAAAAACAGTCAAAGATCTTGCTACCAGCTAAATTGAGTGGGTTTAGGCTAATCTAGTATTTCCAGAGCAACAGTATCAGCACCTTTCAGGGTTATGTTGGTCAGAGATCGTAGGCTCCAGCTCCAGCAGGAGGATACAATGGTTTTGTTTACTATGATCTATCATTGTAGGAATACAGGGTGGCCTATGGGATGATAGCAATAAACAACGCTTGTCAGACATTGTTCATGGAAGCAACACGACAATGTCAAAAACTCTGGACACCGTCATCTGTCAACAGCAGAGCAGAGCAGAGGAATAAAACATTTCACTTTGTAAGAAATTCTTAACCAGATTTCAATCTTTTATACTGTATTATTCCCGCCAATGATTCCCAGCAACTGCTCCGTGCACGCACGCACGCACGCACGCCCCCAGCACTCCCATTACAAAAATTCAACAGGTGATACCATATTAGCCACACTGTTTGGACAATACTCAACAATAAGAGGCTTATTTGTCACAAAACAAACAGCAAAACTTTAACCAACCCCCAAGAAAAAAAACACAAATAAACAAAAATAGATCTGTGACAGATCAGCTGATCCAGCAGAAAAAACACTCAAGCATCAGCCTAATAAAGCTGACCAGTGCAACCACACAAAGAAGGATTTCCCAAGTTAGTCACAAAAACTAGTAGGATTTGTCCACATGAGCAAGTTAGCAAAGATAACTGAAGCAGCCAGTCAAGATCCTTTAACTTCTGAACCTAGACCCAGTATGCCACCCAGTACGCCACGCAGAACGCCACCCAGTACGCCACCCAGTACGCCACCCAGTACGATACATATCACCTTACTCATACTGGTATGGGAGTGACTGATGGTTCATATCGCTCTCTGGCGGATGGTAACACATGACAATGGAGGTACTCACAAGTTTACATTAGAAGTTTATTCGATTTCTATTGCAAACGCCAATCTTGCTGATAGACTTGTTAATCTCAATGAAACTCTTGTAGTGTTAATAGGCCTTTAATTACCTGCTCTTTACACACTTGATCCCAATCAACGAATTACAAACCTAAGCTTCTGTTTCCTGTATCCCCCAAAGCAACCAATGAATATCCCATGTGAAAATATCCGATGTGGAAGGCATAGGTTCATAACCAGGGACGCTCCCAGTAAAAGAGATACAATGACCCGGTGATCAGTGTGATAACTAAGCAACTGGAAATGCTTGGAAAGACTTTAATAAGAAACACCTCAGTGGAGATTTCTAAGGGTTGTGCTAGACCTGGCATTTGCTTGAAGAAGAGCACTCCTATGTGACGTTGTATGAACCAAGATAATAAGAGTGCAGTGCAGTTAAGATAGTCAAGTTTCACAAATGTCCAACAGGAATAAAGGTAAACCCCATGGAGCGGGAGGGGTTTGTCTAGCCTGGTTTGGACACCGTTTTTTTCCGGTGGGGAAAATACTCTGAGTGATGATTAAAAAGAAATAGCCTGCATATAAAATCCCTGAAAGTGTTTCTCATCTGAAAAGCAGAACAGAAGACAAAAGATCCACTGTTGAATAGGAGATGTGAGTGATTTACTAGAGGATTACAAATTAAATACATTACAGGAAATTAGAGTGCTTCAAAGAGACATGTTGTGTTCCGTTGGGGTGGGTTCTATTAGAAGATGCTGCTTTTCTAGAAGCCTGTCAGAGAGCTGCGAGGAAGAACAGGTTACATAACATTGAGGAAAAAAATAAACTCTCCTCATTCCTTGCCTTTGTTCCTGCCAAATTCTCTTCAGAATGTAATAAAGTTGAACCTGCTGTTTTCAAAGACTTTCACAAACACTATAGCCTGCCTACCACCAGTTAGGAGGCGTTACTCAGTGGTAGGATTACAAAAACCCAATCATTTCTAAATATGCAGCACTCACAACAACCTGACTAACAACATCCCATAGCATCAGCCGAGTGTTGTTGATAGATACAGAACGTAGTCTAGATTTGTCTCAATACCAAAGAAATGGCTTGGCAGAGACAAGCTTGTCTTTATTACCATAGGACACTAAAACAGGGTGGTTTCACTTTGTCCTGGCCGCAGACATAGAAACTTGTGGCCGCGCAAACAAGGGTGTCATTTCCTGATATTCATAATGAAACTGAGTGTTGCTGGCATCTCCAATGGTGACAGCACCCATCCAGAAGAGCATTGTAGGACTTAAGAGTAAAATACAAAAATTACTAACGCCATTTCCATAACTTGACGTGTCTCAAAGCCGGCAAAGCCACTTCCATGCAGTTTTAAACCAACTGTACCCCTCAGGAATGACCTTTGTATGGAACTAATTTTGTAAAATCAAATTACGTTCAGTATGAACATATATTGGTGCAGTCGAACACGCAGAAAAAGCTAAACCAAAATATTCCACCACAGAAACGCGTCGTCTCTGGAATGAATCGAGCTCACAACCATCGGACTAAAAGTTGTCAACGGAAACGCCAGCCCACCATTCCCACCCACAACTCCCAGGCAAACTGTTCTGTACTGTGTACTGAACTACATTCAGAACATCCCCAGGTGGTCGGGTTCCAACAGCAAACAGCACTGCTGGTACGTTCATACTAAACGTAATCGTGTTTTCCCAAATAGCTACATATGCACGCGGCTCCTGCGATTAAACGTTGCTATACCCTCCCAAAGCCCTACACTGACCAGTCCATTTCGACCTACATAAAGAGGAACACTTTTGAAGGCAACCATAGTAACACTCTTACAGCACCTTGGCATTTAGACTCCTTTAGATTGTTCACGTACAAAACTGCAATCAATGCAGTTGTTAACCAGCGGTATGAGTTACAGCAGAGTGTAAGTAATGCAGTAGCAATCTCTGCACAGTGAAAAGCATCTTCTTTCAGTAAAGGGAAAACAACAAAGGCTAAGAGGAAGTCTTTATGGGCCCATATCACGTCTTATAGCCCATATATTCACCAGGTTAAACACACATCCCTTCATCTGTTATCTCAAAGGCAAATAACCTGAAAGCTACTGCACGTTTTTTACTCTCTGTCTACAATAACTGCCCTTGTATTCCGGGCCATTCCAAGTTAAGAGAGATGCAGAGATTTTTAACTATTGAAAATAAACAAGCGGAAGTCTGCCAAGTTAAACCTTATAATGCAAGAGTGCTACTTGGAACCAACCTCCCGATACATTCTTACAAAAACCTTTCAGTAAATAACTGTTTGTACAGTATGTTACGTTGGGTAACAGAATGTCAGTTAACGTTAAATGTTTACGTATAAACAGTGTCCTCCATAAGTATTGGGACAATAGTCGAGGCATATGAAAACACAATAAAAAAATAAATAGGGAAAAACTGATGAAATATTTCTGCAAAAGTACAGAATGGCGCCTTTTATTCCTGGTTATTCCAAGTCTTACATGTTTTACCAACTAAGAAACAGCACTCTGTGTTCCATCCCCCCTTTTCATGACAGCATAAGTATTGGGACAATTCAACTTCAGGAAATCACTTGCAAGAAATAACTGCAGCGAGTCGGCGAGCAATTGACATCACCAAACTCTTGGTATCATCCTTTGGGATGATTTGCCAAGCCTCTACTTCAGCCAATTTGAGCAGTTTCTTGTTTGGGGATTTTCAGATTTTAGTCTCCTTAATCAACTGAAATGCATGTTCTAAGGGATTTATATCAGAAGATGGACTGGGCCAGTTAAAAACACAAATTCTACTATTCTGGCCTTTGTGTTTTTGGTGCAGATCAGAGGTTAGCATCTTGAAACGCAGCGGTTGTAATTCTACAGGCAAAGTCTTATGTGAACAGTAGATTGGGACACTTTCACCTCGGCATTCTGGTGGTTGTTGGTGATTTCAGACACTTCCTTTAGGGCTGTTTTGAACAGCTCTGGTCATTTTTCTGTCATCAGCTCCAGATGTCATCCTTGGCCGACCTGGTCCTTGCTGATTGCTTAAGACACCAGCGGTTTCTTTTGTCAAGACTTTCCAAACTGTTTATTATGCTTATGCCGACTTTGTGCAATGGATCTAATTGAGTTCCTCTTGTATTTTAGCATTCAACTCGCTTTCTTCTCTAGCATAGACAACTCCCTAGTCTTAGTGTTGGATAATGACTACTGAACTCAAACACAGACTCCAAAGGCAAAAGATGGAACTGAGACTACACATACACTGTTCACACAACTATCAATGCAGGAAACAGGAAACACCTGATCAATAAGAAATGTGTGACTCAAATGGCCCAAAACATATGCTCACATAAAATGGGGAGATGGAATCCTGAGAATGCTGTTATGCTTAGTTGGTTAAACAAGCACTGAAATGGAAAGAAATAAAAAGGTGACATTGTGCATTTTAACCTCATATTCATCTTTTAATTGTTTTATTCATATGCCTTGAGTGTACAGCACAATAAAATAGCAAATCTGACTACTGTCGAAACAGTTATAGAGGGCACGGCCCATTGTCAATGGAAAGTAATAAGACCCCTTCGCTTTCCTTTATTAATATTCTTTCTATCAATATACACATACTCCATAATGACAAAAAAAAAACTTCTTTAGACATAAGTGCCTATTTATTGACAATGAAAAGCAAAAATATATCATTAACATACATAGCCAGACCCCTTGCCATGATTCTCCAAAATTGAGGTCAGATGAATCCTGGGTTCTTTGATCATAGTTGACATGTCTAAAACTCACAGGAGGCTACTAGCAGCACATACAACTGATTCAACATGATTTTTGAAAAGGCAAACACCCATCTATAGACGGCCCCACACTTCACAGCACTTTACTGTAGTCGCTAGATTTGGGCTGCCCAACCCTGGTCTAGGAGATCTACTGTCCTGTATGTTCTCTCCAACACTAATTTAGCACACCTCATTCTAATAACTAGTTGAATGAAAGGCTTAACTGGATTAGTCACAAATGGGGTTGAAGAGAAGATCTACAGGACAGTAGACCACCAGAAACAGGGCTGGACAGCTATGAGGTAGATGAGAGCCCCTCCAGAATAAAAGACATATGATGCCACCTGAAGGACCCTTAAGATCATGAGTAAAAAAATTTACTCAGGACAGTTGAGATAAAAATTTAACAAACAGGTCTGAATTCAATGGGCTCCAGCTGGAAAAAGCTATTCTTACGCTCCTTGCAGGATGGTGGCGGGAGCATCAGGCTATGGGGATGCTGTGTGTAGTTTCACAGCAAAAAGTATAACACAAAATATAAAAGCAAAGGGCCAAATCTGCACCAATAATACACATCTGTATTTAATAGATTTAGAAATTAGAGTACAGCAGCATACAGTAAGGTTTAGGACAATAAATAATATAGTCTACTACACTCGTGTGCTGTACAGTATCTACGCTTGGGTCAGATTTGGACTGACCAAATTACAAGTACTTTCCAATGCCCACTGAAGTCCCGTGTCCAACTGTGATTGGCGGGTGAGAGGGCTGGTTACGGTAAATGGAGAGGAATTATGGGTAAGTGTCAAGGAGAGCTAGAAGAGGTGACATTTACTGGAGAGAGACAGGTAGATGACAGAGACCGAAAAGAGAATGAGACTGTTCAGCCGGATTCCAGTCTTGCTTTGGCCACCATAGGAGCCAGACAACTTAGCTGAGCATAACACCAAACCAGTGAAAGGAAGGACAGTAGCAGGTGTTCTAATCGTGGTTCGTTAACATTCAGAAGTACCCTTGTAATTAACATAATTTGTGTTATTCTGTTACATTCTGTTAATTATTTTATCAATATATAAACTAATCAATAAAAACTGTTAACAATATAAACACTACCTCAATAGCAAGTCTAAATTGTTAGTCTACAAGAAATTAGCGAATATGTATTTGTAGATATAGGCTAAGATAACAGACAAAGACACTAGACAATATACCCACGACCCTTCTACACAACAACCATCGGCACCAACCAGAGGCAACAATTCACCGGAAGTCAAAGAAAACTGGGAAATTGGCAAGTTACGTTGCGTCCAACAGCAGCATCCAAGCTCTACAATCAGCCGTGTTTGATTCTGGATGGTGACATGCCTGCATAATTCTGCCATGTGAATAAGGGGAAGTAGATTTGGGTTGGTTTCAGAAGTCCCAGGTAAAACGTTACATTGACACAATGCTGACAGCAAGACAACACGTTGGTGTGATAGAGCTGAAGTGGGACTAAAGGAAAATCCTTTCAGTAAAACTAAACATGATGATTAGTTTCAGTATAATATTTTTCCCCTAGAGGTTTCGGAAGACCCTT
The DNA here is from genome assembly GCA_016801105.1 of Esox niger. Classification (NCBI taxonomy): domain Eukaryota; kingdom Metazoa; phylum Chordata; class Actinopteri; order Esociformes; family Esocidae; genus Esox; species Esox niger. Next base: position 12,014 of record JACXGJ010008051.1, on the reverse strand, counting down.
TTGAATCAAAGCGTTCTCCAATTCCTTACATTTAATTTGACATCAAATCTGATGAACTCAGCAGCAGAGATTTTTACATGGAAATGCCCTCATACAAATTCACCCATGGTCAATTGGTTACAGAGCATTTTCCTGAGCAGAGTATTTCAACAAGGCCTCGTAGTTTTCTCAAGCACACACTGAACAAGGACATATACTGAGTGGCTGTGTTACCAAGCAGACATTATCACAGAACAGCTTGATGCAAGCCCTGCGACATCCTCGACTTATCAAATCTCTAACTGCATTCCTCAAGTGGATCTTCAGCATCAGTGAGAGCATTGCAATTCTTCAACTGAAACCAAGTCAGACTCTCTAAATATTGAGAAAGCAGGCATATTGACCAAATAATGATCTGCCAGCTGACGGGATGACAACAATAACAACATAGATTCCTCAACCACTTTGATAAGTGAGATAATGAGCGCTTCGGATGGATCAGGATTTTGCAGGTGTTAGCATCGCAGGACCACAGACCTGGCTCCTGCCATCAAAGTGAGAAGGTACATCTCAGGGTTACTCTCCCAGTCTCTTTAATCAAATGGACCAGGAACAGGTTTTGAACATTGACAAATGACTCCTGACTTCCGTTCCGGGTTGACCAAGGGGTGGGCCTACTATGCTGGAATTACAAATGCCATGTTCAACCAACTGAGCTGCAGACAGAACTTGCTTTTGCAGAGTCCACAAACAAACGGATGCCTCTGGATTTCAGAGAATCAAATAGAAACACTGGTGACGTGGCCACCACTTCCTGAATGGGACTTGTAACCCAGAAAATGTCCAAATCGCTTTCACGGACGCGATTCAGATTCGTTTCATTTTTAACAGCCCGCCAGACATGTTAGCCAAATAGCACACATCACACGTACAAGTGACAACAGTCCAAAATATATTCTAATTGGGTCTTTGTTGTCAATGGCTGCGTTTGGTCGCAGACAGGCGAGCTCCATCTTTGTTCCTCCACACTCACTGGCTTGCAGGATTGCAAACATCTCAGAAGTCACATTAATGATCAAATCTCCAAAAGTAAGGCTATATTTCCCAGGTGTTGAATTTAACTGAATCACAATACATTGAACCTGTTGTGTTCAGTTTTTGATTTCATTGGAAAGTAATCTAAAACAAAGTATCATCAGGAATATGTAACCCAAATACATAGACCAGCAATACTTTACATGGTTTTACAGTTTGGATTTATGGTTTGTATTTTCAAACCTACTGCAGAGCAAAACAAACCTCAGATAGTTTGGGAGGGAACTTCTATGTCATCAGTTGCGTTCAACTGTCATGTAAACAGTTAGAGAATAAAAAGCAGAAATACAAGCTAACGGAGCAATAGACAGACTGTCACCAGCCACAAAAGTCAAAAATATAATACTTGGACATTAAATGTTCACTTCTGGACCAAAGGACAGAAAGCCAGAACAGCACATTTACATATTGTTCTATACAACATTCTGTCTAGATTCACAAGCGACATATTTCAGACTGATAATCCACAGTGTAACTATGGTAACAGGCAGATGTTTAGGCAACATAAGAGAACCAAAAAACTGTATGACATGAAGGGAGGGGATCAGGGCTACTGTACCTGGTCTCTCTCATGTGGAAGAAGAGTGACACAAGGGAGAGCCATTTGGGAAGCATCCAGACACCTCTGACTCCGCCCATCTGCCCCACCCCCACCCTGATTCAACCTGTAGCGTGGGCCGTTTTTGGACAGTCGCCCGTTGTTGACCGCCCTTTTCGCGGCCAGCCGTAACCTCTGCTGGAACCCCGGGTTGTCCAGGACATGAGAGAGATCATCCTGGTTCCTCAGATACCTCTCGATGTTCTTCAGAGAAGAGCCATTAGTATCATCCAGACCCTCAATTGCCCTCCTCAGGATTTTATTCCAATCAACGTGACGGAGGTCACACGGATTCCAAATAGATCCTTTCAACAATGGCACAGAGGGATTTGCACCCAAAGGTTTTAGTGATAACGTTGTTGCAGATGACGATGACGATGAAGATGACAAAGATACTCCTCTCCCGGGGTGCTCTGGATCTTTGTACGACGCACTGCCCTTATTGGTCACTTTGAGAATGGAACCATCGTGAACACCCAACTCCAACTGCTCCAGAACGGTCCGCTTGTCCAAGCCGCGCAACGTGGCCACTGCATGACAAATCCGTTCCTCGGAAGGCCTCTGCTTTTGCCTTTTGATCTTCTGTATTGCTTCTAGAATCCATTGCGTATACAGAGGGTTGGCAAGTTTTACCATGGTTAAACAATGAGATTCAGGAAAAGGTGATCCATAGAGATTTCCCCTTGAAGGTAGAAAACATTTGGTACATCCAACACATCATGAGAAGGTCAAACGGTAGTTTTCCACCTCAGCATCAATCTCTCTCCACAGTAAATCCTACAAGGTGGTGGCTCACATGTAACCACGCAGAATATTTGATGAAAACAGTTGGTAAATTCCTTAGATCTGGAACAAGATTCCTCCAAATGCTGTCGCACAGTTCCTTCAAGATCCGAATGACACCTAGAACACAAAAATAGATAATAATAGTGTGAAAGAAGACCAAAAGCTGCTACATAATACTCCACACTAACAATCAATAACTGAGCCAACATTTCCCTATTAGTTTCACCCAGTTGGCCTAACACCCAATTAGGGTGTTTACACAGTGCGCCCAATTCAGATATTCTTTCTAATAATTGGTCTTCCGAGCAATCGCATTAGATATTTTCTTCACACATCAGATCTTTTTCAGAGCTGATCTGATTGGTCAAGACCAATTAGAGAAAGAAAAAAAACAAGAGCAGAGTTGGCCTGCCTGTCTAAAAGCACCGCACTTCATCCACTGAGCCATGACCAAACATTGAGAGCATTTGGATTAGTAGTTTTTTTTTCAACATACCTGGTTTCACACTGAAAACCCCAACACAACAACAGAAGATGAAGGTCAACAACACTCAAGAGAAACGGATGGATTATGAGTCTAGCAATTAAGACAGATTGAAGATGTAGACCCTCTATGGAGGTTAGGGATAGGCTAAATGTTACTTAATCCGTAGCAGGAGTCTGATACGATAATCCACTGACTGGCCTAACCCCATGCAATAGTTCGTGATAACAAATATATATTAATTTGACATGACACACTGGCTGTATCCTAACAAGGAGGAGACAAAATGTAACATGACAGTATGCTATCCATGTTATCAGAATTAGTTGTGATACACCCTTATTTTTTTTACCTATATTTAATTGTTTCCTGCAACATCACCAGCTGAGTAAGCTAGCTGGACAACTCTGTGGCAAAGTTAATGTTTCATCCATCAAACTGTTTTTCTAATCATCTGTACAATGTAGAGTAGCACAAGAAGGGCAATTGAGTTTGACTTCTTGGAGGCGAGTTTGACAGCTCGGATGGGTAATGAGAGGGGAAAAAAGGATTAGTTAATTTTAGCAGTCGGGGCTACTTGAATGTCAGCTGCACACCGTCAATTCATATTGTGGCGCTTTGACAGCTGTCGAGGGATCGTTACCGGAAATCTATGACCGCAATTTAATGTTCAAACTAACATGAGACGCGAACGAGCGATAAAAAACATGTAACAAACCTTGACTTGTATCAGATGAGTTGTAGGAAATAACATTGATGCCCTGCATTACTGATGTGACCTAAACAGTCGCCATTTTGTTACAATGTTGTAGTTTACATAAATCCGACATGACGCTGATTACAATCCAATGGAGTCTCATTAAACCTTACCTACACTAATGTGCCCTCCCTAGCAACTTTAATATTGGCTGTAAAGACCAGATCCGATTTCTGATTTGATAAAGTACGTGTCAATCAGTATATATGAGCTCGGTTTAGAAGGGATTGCGTTGGCTGCTTGATCTGTCACTACACTCAATTGACCCGCCTCTTAAGGTGTCTTCTCGTATCGAGTACCAATGTTTTATTTACACAGCGCACTTATCATCGTTTGATAGAAGTCAGTGCACTAAAGGGACACTTTAGTATAGAGTGTTCATTTAAATTTGATTATTATACATTAACGTATGTTATTGCTGTTTTTTTGGTGAAATTGATTTAGATTATATCCAATGTCAAACGCTAGCCCACCTTTACTACGAGTCCAGCTTGAAACATTGGTTACACTTTAAAATGATTATGGATAATTTTTTTACATTAATTGTTTTTGTTGAATCCATACTTTATTAGCAAAAACGGAGTGAATACGTGACTGCTGATTCAAAGCAGCACGCTTTAAAATTGTTACAAGGTGGCTATTACTGCTAACGTTGTGCATGCTAAGCCGACACTTCGTTCCCAAACATAAGAAACTGCTGTTCTCTTTTATTTCCAACTCTTGTGGAAACCTACCAGCCTATTCACAAGCACTAATAATAAACTGTTTTCACTAACTCGTGTACCAAATATGAGTAGGCCTAGAGCACACACGCAAACACACACACACTCTCTGACACACTATAATCCTTCAGAATTTCCTATCCATCAAGCGATAGAATTTCTCTACATAGCACGAGCGCCTGCCAGCAAACAGCGATCAACATTCTAGGCTACCGTGTAAATCATGACAACACTTATTATCGAGATAATCTTGCCCTGTATTTCCGACCGGAAAATGAACACAAGGGGGGAAAATTCCACATACAAACTGAGTCGTTGACCCGGGTAATCGGAGAGTAGCACCATCTTCACTGTTCTTCAATAATAAATGTATCGCTACAGTTTTGTGATCCGTCCATTTCTCTCCCACTCGCGGGTCCATTCTCGTTTACACATTAGTCGGTGATATAGGCTACAGCCGCTTTGAAATGTAGCCTACATCGTTTAAAAAATGCGCGGATGCTGGTCAAGGAGGCAAAACAAATTACTCCTAAGCAAGTTTCATGCAAGGATGAATGTAACCAGCGAGGGGAAAAGGTATCGGCTAGCTACCGTAAATATAGTTACCTCTTCAAGTTTTTTCTCGGATACAGTCTTCTTCATTATCACGATGACAGAAACCAAACGATGATCGGCATAAAAACACTTACAGCGGCACATCCATTGGGGGTTTCCTTGTATTCTTAATCTCTAAACGATTCGCTGAAGGCTCGCGCTGAGGCAGAGAGGACCTGATAACTACTAATTGAAAGGTTAATCTACATAGCAGCCTGTGACAAAGTGGTACCTCCCTCCCCCTTCTTCTTCAGTGTAGACATCCCTACTTCAGTCAGTGTGGTGGAGCGGACCGTCGCCCGTGTAGTAGTTGCGCTTCCAACAATGATCATAGGCAAATGTATAATGTCACTTTTTACATTAAAATATCTTAGGATGTCACGGGAACATGTAAAAACACGATCTTGATGCCCGTGTGCACGTGCACGTAGGTAATATATGCGGAGAGTGCTATATTCAAATCTGTAGCCATACTGACATTGGTGGTAAATGCCATCTTCGAATAACTTTCTAGAAACTGCAGCTTATTTGTCTAACATTTTGTTTCCAAGCATTTTGGGATCAAACAACTAGCTATAGTTCATGGTTCATGTTTCCAGAGGTATTGTCAGATTGGCCCAATCCTGTTATCACGAAGACGTCAAGTCCTTGATCATGACATACAATCGTTACTTTATGAATAATGATACCTTCAAACACAATATTGATTCTGTATCTCAGGAACAACATAATGCCGAACTACATTTTAATGGAAGACAGGAAGAGAACCCCATTAATGGATCAGGTGTATTATATCAAAATGGACACCAGCTCAAATGAACAGTATCATTCGCATTATGGAAATTATCCATCAACAACGTCGATATGTTTCAGCCAATACCTGCACTGTAAACTGTCATTAAATCCAATCCGTCACTGTACATTTATGTAACAGACTGTCATTTAACCACAGCAGTAACACAGCATGTGTAACCTGAGTAGGACACGTGGGGACAGGGCATGATGACATCCTTTCTGTCATCCTCACAGACAGAGACAAGGGATACAATGAGGCACAAATGACACCATATATCCTACGTGGTGATTTACATTTAATCTGGACATGTAGGACGATCAAAATAGAGCACTAGTACATAGGAAATAGATAGAGATAAGTCAGTTGAGGGAGTGATTTATGTGTTGGTGTTGTGAACTGGTGTGAAAAAATTTTATGGATAGCCTGTGTCCCCCAGATTATTGTTAACATAACACGTACATTTTTAACTGGTACATTTTGTTAGGCTAAATCAAACCAATTGCGGAAAAACTAAAATGTAATCTAAGTTGATAATGGTAATCAAATAAAGATGGTGTTACATAATAAAGATGTGACTGTACTGCACCTGAGTGACATCATATAAAATCTATTACAAAAACCTTCTGCAAAAACATGTTTATGGTGTCAAAACTAGAAATATTAGACTAGAAATCAGACTGGAAATAATATCTGCAATAAACCATAAACAATGGTCATTTCACAGGAAATTTAAATATAAATTAGATTGACATAAGAATCAGAATGACAGTGTTGTTCTAATTATAAATATATAACTAGGACGATACATGTCATCAAGACAAAAGCAGAGAGGATAATTTGCCTTTGTGTGTGAGTGTTTATCTGCCTACGCATACTTGTGTGTCTCTGTCAGTGTGTCTCTCTGACTGTGTATCTGTGTGTGTCTCTGTGATTGTGGGTCTGTGATTGTGTCTCTGCGATTGTGTGTCTGTGTGATTGTGTCTCTGCGATTGTGTGTCTGTGTGATTGTGTCTCTGCGATTGTGTGTCTGTGATTGTGGGTCTGTGATTGAGTGTCAGTGTGTGTCTGCGTGTGTCTCTGTTTGTATGTAGATATAATTCATGTCACCCTGGACCCCAGCGAGCCCGGCGCCAGGTCTCCTCTCCCTGAGCCACACGCTGTATCCTAAGCACTGGTCCAGCAGTCTCATTTGCATATGAGCGTACGTCCCAAACAGAACCCCTGGTGCACTACATGTGACTGGAGGGTCTGAGCCCTTCACGGCAGTGCTCTGTACAGAGAATAGTGTGCCATTTGGGACTCAAGCGGAGCATGTGCCATCCGCACAGTCTGCCCATCCCCCACCCCCTCTCTCTTTCTCTCAGTCCTCGCCAACCGCCCTCCTGGTCCTGTTCGGGAACACTGCTGCCCATCTGCGGGGCAAAACACCGCTCGGCTCTTGCCGTGTCCCCAGACAGCCCCCTTTTCCCTTCCGAGTGCCCTTGTTTTGACCAGAGTCTTATGCAAGTCACGCACCACTTTAGATCAGAGCTCGACTGTGAGGGCCCTCGTCAAAGGAAGTGCACGGCAGAGGTCGCCATTTGTGGCACAATCGCGAGGAGCCGTGATTCAGCAATGACAATGAAGAATGCTTCGGTGCTGCGAAAAGGAAAACTAGCATCTACACTGTTATACTTTCAGCATTTTTTCAGAAATCGTGAAAGGATGAAGCGAAATACAACCACGGTTCCACACACCACAACTTGTCCATCTGATTGTTAGCCTCACCCGGGTTCATTCACGACCACCGCGCCGTCTGAATGTGTGAAGCGCAAAAGGAAAGTGAACCTGCGTACAAAAACGCCCCCTATTCCCTTCATGGTACACAACTTCTGGCCAGGGCTGGTCTATCAATGCGTGTGGACCCTGGTCAAATGGAGTGCACTCAATAGGGGATATGGCGCTATTTGTCACCCATACTTTATGTTTGTGTTTTGCCATCTGTCATATTGAGAAGCAAATGAACCAGCTGCTGTGCAGTCTGATCTCGGCCAATAAGAAACGCGGTCCTTTTCAAAGCGCATCTGTGTGAAACCTTAAAAACACTGATGAAAAAAAAAGTGTCTCAAAGTTGTTAATAACATTTTGGCTGGAGCGCGTTTTCACCTAGATGCCCCTGATTATCATAAATGCATAAACTGAGCCTCGTTAAATAGATCCACAGCCTTTTTCATGAGAGGTGCTTGAATGGGATTCCGCTTCATATTTAATGAGGCCAGAAATTAAAGGAAAAATATGATATGCAAACAGGTTGTACTGGGTATTATAATTTCAACCCAATAGGTTAACGAATGGTACATTACGTAATGGGTGTGTGTGTGTGTGTGTGTGTGTGTGTGTATAAGCCTTATCTTGATCTCAGTGTATGATATATAGCTGGTAGACCACAGTTTAAATTCCTCAGTATTTTGACCAGAACCTCTATTTCTTTTTTGGGGGGGGGGGGGGGGGGGGGGGGGGGGGGGACGGACGGACGGACGACTAACAGAAGATAAATGGGGCTGACAAAATGGGCCCTAGTCGAAAGGAGTGGACACTACATAGGGAATAGTGTGGCATTGGTACTAACACCTAATACTTTTCAAGACCCATTATCCATTTCTTGCGTGTGGCCCTCCCCCTTGCCTGGAGGGTTGTAGGGACGGAGAAGGGCCTCTCCCTGGGGCGTGTGGCCCTCCCCCGTGCCTGGAGGGTTGTAGGGACGGAGAAGGGCCTCTCCCTGGTGCATGTGGCCCTCCCCCGTGCCTGGAGGATTCGGGGGGGGGGGTTAGGGGCCACAATCCAGGATTGTCTTTAGTCTCCAACACCCGGCGACAGCACAGCTGGGTTGTGAGGGGATCAGGCTAATTTTCAGGGCCCTCTAATGATCCCCATGAAGACCAACCACTAATCCCCCAGCAGAGAGAAACCACCTGCAGCCACTGCTGGTCCGGGCACTAATGGCACCCTACTCCCTAGTTAGTGCCCTCCTTTCACCCAGGGCCTATAGAGTCACTGGTCGCACGGAGGGCACATTGTGAAGAACTGGGAGCCATTTGGGACATATTAGAGATCCGTGAGGCTCCTAGAGCGTTCAGTTAGAGCCCCTCAGTCAGTGAGGCAGCGTTCCCACACATCCTGACTGGAGTGTTTCTTTTTCTGCACTAATTGGTCTTTTGACCAATCACATCAGATTTTTTCGGTGAAAACTATTGAAAAGACTAATTAGTGTAAAACTATATTTAAACGGAACGAGCTGTGCACTGACTGCAGCAATAAGCATGGGCCTGGAAGCCCGTTTGTTAATAGTTGAGGTTCAGCCGTTTCCCATCACGTTGTCCAGTAACTCAGTAACAGAGTGAACATCTTTCGCAGACAGGAGGATGTGTAAAATGACTAGGCTGCTGCAATCCCAAACATCTTCAGTCATCCAGCGAATTTCGTTGGTTTAGGCTTAAGGAACATATCAGTTTGTTATTGTCAAGGCATTGGAAAAGCAGTAGGAAGACACTGACAGTCTCAGAGCGCCCACGGCTGGTGTTTTAATGAACAATTGTGTGCGCCATGGCGACAGTTTTATTGTCATACAGAAACATTGAGGAAAATAATAATGAAATCAAACTCTACACTTCAGAGAGTCAACCATTATTCATAGTAGGATCCTGAGTTTTCTAGAGCAAATCTTGACCTGACCAGGAAAAACTCCTGGTCCTAATTGTCAGACATTGTAACGGTTGAATAGCAAAGCATATATCTTGATGACTGCCACTTAGATACACACAGTCAAGACAGTTAAATGAAAGTGAAATTAAATGTAGTCGTTTTATAAAGGACAGACGGTAAATGGAAAGCTTACGGTTGTTTAAAAAAAGAATCAACTAAAGGAAATGCAATAATTGACAATCCAGTCAAGTTATGACACAGTACAATGCTGACGGCTTGCTGTGTCCACGGACGTGTCGTAAACTTGGAGCAAACTTTGAGGCGTTCATATTTAATACACACAGCTTATTGGCCCAGTCGCTGTAAGGAAATAGATGTGGAAATGACAGCGCAGTGCTGGGGGGTAATGGCACATTAACGGAAGTTTGGTTTCTCTGGAAAGGTACATCCTGCCCGTCTTATGATGACATTGGCTGCATAGTGGCCTGCGCGAATACACTCCTCCAATGGCCTCTCCTGGACCAGCTCTGACAGGAAGCCTGGGAGGAGAGAGGGTCAAGGGGCACGGGTCAGTGGAAGAGAGGATTGGAGCCGTACACTTGTATCACAGTGCCACAATTAATGGAGAATGGAAAACCAGTGCCCACTGGACAAGATCAGACACTAAATGTGGAGAAACATAATTGGGGCAGAAAAAAAGGAGCATAAAGATTTGTCTACTGTACCGCCCACAAAGGCATCTCCCGCTCCGTTAGTGTCTACGATGTCATTCTGGTCAATGTCCAGAACGGGGAACATGGTCACCTTCTCACCTGGGAAATGAAGACAGAGGTCATTAGTCACATCGTTTAGTTGATTACTACCACGCTAATACCAATGCAGAGCAACTTCCGAGGTGTGTGAGGCTGCACTGGTCTGTCAGTTGATGCAAAACAGATGACATCCTCAGGTTTGAAGCCACAAGAGTCCATGTCTTTTGGTTGACAACAATATTCAGTAAAACTGCACATTGGTGAAACTGCACATTGGTCTACGCTTTCATCATGTCCAGATGGATATGTTCTGTGCAAAGCCAGAACAGCTAAAAACTTTCACTTAAATAACTCACAGAATCTCTTGAATTTTAAACCATTAAAAGTGCAGTATTTTATCTTCAGTGGGAAGTATTGCTTCAATTATCAGTGGCACATGTACTTCAAAAGAAACTAAGTCAAAAGAGGGAAACTGCCAGGCAAAAAAAGAGAATAAACCAGATGACAGCATTGAGGTGTAGAATGACATTAAATCAGGAACTTATGTCAGTGTAATAAACCACACATAAGGTCTTCAAACAAACCAAGTTGTTCTTCGCAAATGTCACCCTATTTCTTATTTAGTGCACACTTCAACCAGAGACCAGAAACATTTCAGATGCACACTAGTTTGTAGTGTCGTCACAAGCCTTCAGACAGGTGTAAGAGACAAAAGAATGACTAAAGCCATTGTTCCTGGGAAAGATAGACGAGAACATTTTAAATTTCAAGACACTTTGCAATCGTTACACAGACATCAACAATTCAAATGACCACAGTGGCTTTATATATTGCACATTTGAAGAGACAAGAAAACTCCTAAAAACAAACTGAATGTAATAACGGAGGGCATTATTCCAGAGCCCACTGATGGGGCTGTTTACACTCACAGTCGACATACTTCCGACAGTCATTTTTAAACGTATTTCGGAGGTCAATTTTTGGCATTCATGCCTTTTATTGCATGGGGGAGACATTGGGGAAGAGGGTGAATGCTGAGAAACAGCTTGTTGTCAGATTCTATCCCAGGGGGTGTATGTCCAACCGAGGCAGAATCCTAGACGGCTTGCCCCCCCTCAGGCCACTCCAACATTCAGCTGAGCCTAATTCTATTGAATTACACAGCACATTTAAGCATAAGGTAGATGTCTTTGAAAATAATTCGATACCGTTTCAGACAAATCAAGACACCGTGTAAAAGGAAGCACATGAAAGGATTTGGCTGACCAGATTTCCTGTTCTAGCCGTCTTTGATGGGCCTAGCCCCACTGTGAGCTAGCACTGTGTGCTACCACTGTGTGTTACCACTGTGTACTACCACTGTGTGTTATTACTGTGTTACCACTATGTGTTACCACTGAATGGTCACATTGATATCACACCAATAATGACACATACGGCTTCTGTCACGAAACATTCTCTTTCAAACAAGCAGCTGATTTTCACTTTGATAATAACTCACTATACAAATGGTATGTTTTTAGGTAAAGCTAATTAGCACACATAACAGTTTGTCTTAATTAATATTGTATATAAGACACGTGGATCCTCCTTCCTCTTGATGATTAACCACAACCACAAACCACTGACACCCAATAATTAACTCCACACTAACACACCCAATAATTAACTCCACACAAATACACCCAAAAATTAACTCCACACTAACACACCCAATAATTAACTCCACACTAACACACCCAATAATTAACTCCACACTAACACACCCAA